>OLKM01001780.1:85518-106006 GCA_900291075.1 Melanogrammus aeglefinus | reverse complement strand
TAACAAAAGTACGATAATATCCTACCATACTGTAAATTACTATCCTACAATGCAGTCATTAAATTGACGTTTTCTTAAATTTTAATTTTGTGGCATTTTTTTTTACAGATTGAAGCAACAAAGTCCAATTCCAGTCAGTTCCAGTTGATATCAGCCCAAACAACGACACCTATGACTTTAACACCGATTTCAAATGATCACCCGCTCTTCGGTTCCTTTGAACCCAAGAGCGCCAACCTCTTTTCTTGCATACAAGGTTATTTCAGGTCACGGAAATTCAAGAATCTAACGGATACTGTCCATGGAATATGTCCTGTGACGTTAAATGTTTTGAGTTGATTTATAAACTTCCTTTCCATGATTTTGTGACACAGCGAGCCCTCACCATTTAATAACACCATGTTTATAAGGTTCTCATGTCTCCAAAGCCCGAAGCGTCATCTTTCAGATGGGTTGGTGGGAGAAGGGATCTATAAAAAAAAAATAAGGCATGAGGGACGTGAAGGGGCCGAAGACCCCCCCTCCGGGTGTGACTAGAGGTCTGAACAAACAGACTGAAAGATTTACAACCCGGACCAACGTCCCGACAAGGGACGAGTCGCTCCCTAAACGAGGAAAAGATGAAAATAAATAATGGGATATCTGGGTCAAAATGAACTCATGGAAGGCTTAAAAAGACCCATCTTGTTTTTCTAGTATTTTTCAGCGATATTAGATAAAAATGCAATGCCCCTTGCAATGAAGAACCACTTGTAAATTGGGTAGTACCCTTTGGAAAATGTATTGAATTGTTCTGCTTGAATACTTGGCAATATTGCACCCATAGAATAGCATCTAGAGACATCATTGGAATGTTTGCTTGGTCTTTCTTTATCAGTTCAAATGCAGCCTACTGAGCTTCAGAAAGGAGAAACTTGTTCTTTAATGCCCCAGAGATTCCAGAAGATTTTTTCTATTGCTCCCATTTCTGCTCTCGCTGACGGCTTCCGCTGTGAAGCTTCTCTGTGCATTGATTTGTGCTTTTTGAACATGTTTGTGTGTGTGTGAGAAAAATAACTAGCACTAACTTTCTGTGTGTGTGTGTGTGTGTGTGTGTGTGTGTGTGTGTGTGTGTGTGTGTGTGTGTGTGTGTGTGTGTGTGTGTGTGTGTGTGTGTGTGTGTGATGTGTGTGTGTGTGTTTCATGAGACAGCTGCACCAGATGGGTGAAAATGTAGGGTAGGGTTGCAAAGTGTGACAGAGTGTTTAACTCCCAGTCCAAAGTTACTGGGTTTGATTCCCAATGTCCACTGCCTACCAGTCGTCATCCTTGAGCAAGGCACAGGAAAGCACCTGCTTTCGTACAAGGGCTGAGGTGATACTCCAATGACTGTAAGAATGCAGCTAATTCCTGTCAATTAGTTTAAGCCCGTGTTGGTTGTCCTCTTGAGTATGACGATTATGTCAGTGTCTTTGTGGAGTGCGCCTGCTCATTTGTGCGTATCACACAGTTCTTTGTGTGTGTCTGACACATATGCCAAAAATGCGAAGCAGTCTCACAATCATGTGTCACACATCAGCATCATTACCTGATATCAATACAGGCACTCATTTTCCCCCTTTATCATTATTACCTTTGCATCGGTTGTTGTCGTGTCTGTACTTCTGCGTTTGACAGTCAGGAGGGAAAAGGGATCCCTTTGATCGCACCAGAAGCACGGAGAAACCGATTACGTTTTTCTGTGTGGCTGACAAACCATGGCCTCCACAGGTTGGCACGGTTGCGACAGCATATCTAACATTCACAAATAAGAGTGGGGGAGGCAATATGCATATTTGCATGAAAAAGAGAAAAGGAATTTAATAATACGACCAATTGCATCTCTTTTATTTCTTGAAAAATGTATGAAAAATGAATTAAAGAATGCAGCCTGACCGTGGGCACCAACAGCGTAACTTCAAGTCCTCTGTGTTGGTGAAGGAGCTTAAAGCAGGGCCTCTCTGACACGCACTTCTGGAAAGGCTTATGAGCATGGATTTGGGCTGGCAAAGACTGATATCGTATTTACACATGGTTTTATTTTTCGGTGGAAACGCTGAGTGGAAATGAAATGAACTGTTCAAACTGAATGTGTAACACGGGCAAACGACGTAAGCATGTCTTTACATGAGTGTTTGCTGCCATCCGTTCTGCTGTCCGCCAGATGTTGTGGTCCAATGTGTTGGGGTGTCCGGTTCGGTGCTGTTATTCTCACTCAGTATGTTTCGGCAGTCGGCTTGTATCATTGCCATGAGCAAGAGCGTATTGGTTTTATATATTGTGTTTTATAAAAACGGAAGGTCCTGCTCCTTGATTTTGATTGGGTTCAAAGTAAAGTCTGGCTAATCAAGGCGGTCAGATTAACCTGTATGCTCGAACTACATTGAACGGAGGATGAATGATGATTTCATTTGATGTTTATGTCTGTGTTTATTTTTTGAAATATTACTTGGTAGTCTGAAGCCAGTGTTTTTTGGGGTAACTGTTTTACAAAAGCGTCACGTCGTGCATAACAACATCCCCCAGCTGTTCGGAAATCACTGTGAACCATGGCCTTGGTCGGCTTATCGCTGAAAGGGATACGCCGAGATGTGTATAAATTGGCGTTTTCCTGTCCTACCCACAGTAAGACAAGTTGCTTGCTTCACAGTTCATAATTGTGCATCCAGAAGAGGGGGTTCACTGTTAGAAGTGAACCCCCACACTTCCATTGAAGTGTGGATGGAGCAGACAGGGAGACGGGGAGCTAATTTATTTTATTCGCTCTCTTCTGCTCTTTGCTCTGTCTTTGCGATTCTGGAACCATACCTGCAGCACCTTTAAGACATCACATAAGCCAGCCGTTGAGACTGCCAGTTGTTCAGTTTCAGCCCAATGGCAGCTACCCCACAGGAGACTACACCAGCAGAAACCTTAAAAAGCCCCTCCGTCCCAGAGACAATGATACCACATGTTGGGAGACTGAATATGGACTAGTTCGATGAATACTGTCTGAAACAAATTGTTCATCTAATAACACAAATAATAATAATAATAACACTAATGATAATAATTATTATTTTTATCTGCATTATTAATACTTTTATCAAGAAAATACTGCCTGACCTCTATTCTTGACTGTTCTCATTTGGTTTTCATTTAAAGGGGTTCATAAATAAAGTTGACTCAGTACGGCAATAAAAGTTTGGCATCTTCCAAATATATTCAAAATGTAACAGATTTTCTCGTCGAGGTGATTGAGGAGGCAATAGATCAACGCAGAGCGAGGGATGTGGATCAATTTGTTCTCAGTTTCTGCCCTCACAATGTGTGTCTTGACATCTTTTTTTATTACACAAATGCAAGCTGCCAAAGAAGACAAATGTTGGCGAAATCTGTATGAACTTCAATCTCATTCAAGAACACATAAATCTACACATAAATAAACACTTTCTATGCCTGGTATCTGGTCCTGTGTTGTATAGAGATGCATGGACCTTTGCCCCTCTTCTGGTTGAAATGCAATGTGATTGGTTCAACAAAGAAAATGATGACATTGAACTTAATCTGTTGATGTAAAATATATACAGTGTGTGGATCAGGGTCAAGTAAAGACACAATGCAATAGAATAAGACACACATGCATGCAATCACGCACGCACACACGCACACACACACACACACACACACACACACACACACACACACACACACACACACACACACACACACACACACACACACACACACTAACACATACACATACACATACACTCAAGCACAGCCACACATACTAAAAGGCATGCATACACACACACATTATACACACACACATTATACACATACACACATACACACACATACACGCTCAATAAATGCTCACTTTTCTCGTTCCTTTTAAAAAGGCGTGTGCTGACCCACCCCTCTCCCAACTTGGCAACCCGGACCACATGCTCCACCAGACAGACCTCGACGACCCCTCAACAGCTGCTGCTGCCTCCAGCTCCCAGCGTGGGGGGTGGTGGGCAGAGACCCCAAAACCTGGCAACCCCGAAAGCCTTAAGCACCTGACGCCAGGAAGTTCACTTCACAGACAGCGAGGTCTGCCCTGGCTGCTTCATGGACCAATAGAAACGTGACTTTGTCGTCAAAGTGTGTGTGTGTGTGTGTATGGTGTGTGTGTGTGTGTGTGTGTGTGTGTGTGTGTGTGTTGTGTGTGGTGTGTGTGTGTGTGTGTGTGTGTGTGTGTGTGTGTGTGTGTGTGTGTGTGTGTGTGTGTGTGTGTGTGTGTGTGTGTGTGTGTGTGTGTGTGTGTGCAAGTGTCTCTGCGTATGCGTGTGTGCTTGTGTCTCTGCGTATGCGTGTGTGCTTGTGTGTGTGTGTGTGTGTGTGTGTGTGTGTGTGCTTGTGTCTCTGCGTATGCGTGTGTGCTTGTGTGTGTGTGTGTGTGTGTGTGTGTGTGTGCGTGTGTGTATGTGCGCGCATGCGTGTGCTGCTGTACACACAAACTTTCCTCCCGACTACTTTGCCCTTCCAGCAGTTCCACGCGGCAGACAGACGAGCCGTTGTTTCTGGGTTTGACCTCGCTGCTTCCCGTTTTATCATTCAAGTCGGGGCCGGCCACACTGCTCTGAACGCATAGCCGCGAAGGCATGGCAGTCACAGGCCTAAGTATTCTCGTGTCACGCTAACCGGGCTGAAGAACAGCCGGCTACTTTTATGTGTTTTCTATTCTCCCACACAGCCTTCAAGTGCAGTGTTTAAATCATGTTATTATAAGGACCTCTTCTCAAAGGACAACCGCGGTTTGACTTCAACATGCACGACGTGCATCACACAGATACCGCAGTGGAGGCTAATGCTAAAAGCAGGCTTTCTCCTTTAATAGGGCCCAAATACTTGTGTTGTGTGTACCTACTTGTTGTGTGTGGAGTGTGTGTGGGGTTGATGGCTGGTTAAAGCAGCCCCACCTGGCCTCAGTCAAGGCAGACTGATTCGACTCGGGCTGGTGAGTGGGGCTCACTTTAGAGGCAGATGGGGTGACCAAGTCCGGTTACGGTGAGGGTTATGCTAACTATCATCAATTGGTTTCTTGGTGTCCGAGGAGACCAGAAAAAGCCACCTAGGGGGAGTGGGGTACGGCTACATTTTGGTTTATATTTGGATTAATAATTAATTCTGAAGTCTGACTCCCACTTCTCATTCCTCTTTGTGGTGTCGATTAAAACAACTATAGGGTTATTGTTCGAATCAATGGCCAGAGTACGTGCATGGTGTGCATTCATCCCAATCAGGGCTGCACAACAAACTCTGAGACTCAAAATGCAAACTTTTTCATGACAAAGAAGAAACAAACGGAACGAAACAATGGCATGGCTGAAAGATGGGAGTAAATAGCACGTGGGGGAAGAGGGAGGAGGAGTTAGGGAGGAGGAGAGAAGACAGACAGAGAGTGGAGGAAGCAACAGTGAGATAGCAATCAACAGCGGCATGTAAAACATTGATGAGATCTAAATAATACATGGATATCAGATCGGGAGACAAGGTCACCGCTCTGAGAGAATCATACGTCTTGCTCGAAGCCGCTGATGTGTAGCCGTGTAATAGCATTATGTCCTAGCGGGCTAAGCTGCGATATAACCCATCTTTCCAAGTCAATTATTTCTGATCAGCAGATGCACTTTGAAGATAAGAAATTAGTTTCTTTAGCAGGTATGGAAACGGCTGTAGTGAAGTGAGCGTACTCAATTAGCAGTGATAAAACAAAAAACAAATTTCAACCACTTTATTCAGTAGCGTATATATCTATTGTTCCTTATTCAATATCGCGGTTTAGTTGTCTGCAAGAGGGTTGGCCCGCGTGAGCTTAATGGGTTTAGAGATCGTCAGCTTTTAATCGGTCTGGATTCGTTGTTTTCGATACTCAGACAGAGAAACGCGTTGAAACGGAAACCAGGTACTCTTAACTCCTCATACACAGCCTCGGACGGCTCTTTCTGCCTAAGTATGTTCCAATAACCCCATCCACAGCCGCCCCTCAGTGGTTTGCCACATTAGTTGGTCCATGTGGAGCCCCCCCCCCCCCGCCCTCCCGAGCCCCACCCAATGCAAAGTAAATCAATAATAAACACTCCAACATGTCTTCTTCCCGCACACGTCTCCACATCACTCTATATCTATGATAGATGCAGAGCCACATGCCCTGTCTTATGAATTATAGATCTATATTTATTTGGTATATTTGTCCGACGTTTACGTCAAATGTCTCTGTGTACCTCGAACAGCGGCTTAAATCAAAAGTATTATGATGAGTATTTTGATTATTATGAAGATTAAGATCGTCATTATTATGACACATAATTAATTATGAAATTCACCATCAGGATAATTAATGCGGTATATGTGTATTTTATGGCTGTGTTAACATACATCCCATGTCATTTTTGCTTGGCTCATATGCACGTTAGTACTCATGGCCCCCTCGTCGATATTTCTCCATAAATCCTGGTGCCCCTTCGTCAGTATCCCCTGCAGCCCTGCAAAGATCGGTTATCTTTACGCCGTTCGCCTGAGGGCCACGGTTGCCAGGTTGTGTAAATAAATTAAAGCAACAAATTATGTTTAAAAGCTTTTGCCGTAAGCCGGGGAAAACTAAAATTCATTATTCATGGTGTATCGCTGGGAATCTAGTAGCAGGTGTGATGATTGTGTGTGTGTGTGTGTGTGTGTGTGTGTGTGTGTGTGTGTGTGTGTGTGTGTGTGTGTGTGTGTGTGTGTGTGTGTGTGTGTGTGTGTGTGTGTGGTGTGTGTGTGTGTGTGTGTGTGTGTGTGTGTGTGTGTGTGTGTGTGTGTGTGTGTGTGTGTGTGTGCGCGTGTATGTGTGTGTGTGTGTGAGTGTGTGTGATGTGTGAGTGTGTGTGAGTGTGTGTGTTTGTGTATTGGTCTTCATGTATCATTCTATGAAGGACACACTTCAATATTTGTGTCAGCATCTTTCTCAGGTATTGGTACTATGAAAGATTAAGGCAACAGGGCTGAAATAGGAGCGTTCCGGGCTTCTATTTTAAATATGCTGCTTGATGTTCAGCTTTTTCACAAAAAGATTTTCAACAAATGGAGAAACAAAAATGAATAAAAAAGCACCCCTTTGAATTTGCCAGGCAATAACAACAATCCATTAACTTGGCTCATTGGCTTCATAAAATACTTTATTCAATTATTACAATTGGTAATAATTAATCTGCATAATTCTTGCAAATTCACAGGATAAATTATTCCCTTTTAGGTCCATTTTTATAATCGAATAATTCACTAATGGGAGCAGTGATATAAAAACTGAAGAAGTTATTTTTACTTTCGTGATATATCAGCTAACAGCTTTCCAAACGCTAATTCGACAATGCGTTGTTTAAAAAGACTGCCAACTATCCCAGACTGTGTTACATACTGAATATTAATAGCTAATAGCAGTGTCAGATACAATATTGTTTCAGCACTATTATGAGATGTGATGATATCACATCTGATGATATTATCTTGACAAAGATGTTCAATGTATGGCAAATACATTCATTAGAACACCATTAGCGTTCATTAGCTTACCGGGCTACAGGTTACCCATCAGTCTGTGATTATTTCATTAAAAACAAGAGTTCCAAGGAGGCTGACTTCCTAATGGCTCCGTCGGAATATGTGCTTGCCATTTTATTCACTGTTTGGTTTCAGTGATACAAATGCCCCCATTTCCCGGTCGTCGGGATGATCTGAGGTGTTTGAAAAGCTTGTTGAGATGAACCCCATCATTAAAGCCAGCCCCACTTCAGTTAAACTGCAGCCCACTACAGAATGCATTACACCATGTAGGGAAGATTTGGCTAAAGGTTTAGAGAGATTAAAGGCAATGCTGGGAAACGGATGATAATGATAATAAGTAAGAAGGGACATTTTCAGGTTTTTGTTTTATTTTTCACGAGTGTGAAACAGGAACGAATGCATCATTTGAAACCAACGCTGATGTGTGCCACCTTACTCCGCCTGTTTCATTGTTTCAATCAAACATACAGTTGTCTTGGCCTCTTTCATCTTCCTCTACCTCGTCCTTCGCCTCTTCCGACTCTGCGCAATCTTTTATTCTCTCTGCCGTCTGCGTTCCTCCCGCCTTCAGAACTCCTCGGAGTGGAAAGCTACAGAAGACAGACAATGTCAAAATGTTGCTTTTCAAGGCTTTGTTTTGACATCGCGTCCCTGAAACCTCTCGGTTGAAACCTTTGACTGGGAGACAATGTTGCACACACATGTCCTCGGACCGTATTACTAGCTTTGATCGTGATTGGAGGATACAGGAATGAATCACGGTGGTTCTGTTTACAATGTACATGCTGTAAAGTCTGCGGCATTGAATAGCAGCACCTTGTTCACTATATGACGATGCGTGGTCCGCTCTTTTGCTAGTTAGCGCACGACTGGGACTCTTCAGGAAAGTAAGAAGGGGTTCACAAATATTAAATAGTTTCCCTCCATTATACTGGCAGATAAAGTAAAAACAACGGAACTTGATCCTAAATCTTGATCGATAGTGTCGTCCTCATCATCCACATCATCACCCTTATAGTCAACCTTCTCATCTTCTTCATCCCCATTGTAAGGGTCATCATCAACATCTTCATCAGCATGATAAGCATGATGTTCAGGACACAGGGTATTTTAATGAGCTCGTTATTTTTTTGCGCACTGGACTTGAGGAGGTGGATGAACAACTCAAGTTCAATTATTTTCAGCGAAACCATATTACAGTTAAATGCTTATAGGGCTTGTACATCGCAATGTCTACTTGTAATGACCGCCTCCATTTTGGAAAGAGGGGGGCATTTCAATGTTAGTTATCATGTAGGTACGAATGTTTTTCTGGTAATTGTGAAGTCATTAATTGTGAAATCATTCGAGAAATTGTTGGGTTTAAAAACTGCCACAGTGCTTCTCCTTGGAGACGTGGCAATACAACGTTTTCTTTACGGAATATTTACGATTAATTACAATTTTACAATGCTACACGACTACAAGAACTCTCTTGAGTCCTCTCAAAATGAGTCATGTCGAGTCATGAGTATATCTCCCACCCAAAAGAAAATCCCCATGATGCATTCTGATGTACAAGCCCTAACAGTCCCCTGGTAAAGGATGGGCGTGCACGCTCTTACGTGTGATGGATTCGGTTAGCTGGTGAATACCTTCCTCCTCCTCAGGGGCCACTAGGTTGGCTGCGAACGAGAACGCGAGCCCCAACCAACTGGTCTCCTCCTCAGCGACAACTTCAGCAGCAGCTCTGGCAGCCATTGACTTTCCGGCACGAATGGCACCTGAGACCACGAACAGGAAGAGGGAGCAAAGGTCTTAGTGTGTGTGTGTGTGTGTGTGTGTGTGTGTGTGTGTGTGTGTGTGTGTGTGTGTGTGTGTGTGTGTGTGTGTGTGTGTGTGTGTGTGTGTGTGTGTGTGTGTGTGTGTGTGTGTGTGTGTGTGCGCACGCGTGTGCGTGTGTGTGTGTGTGTGAGTGTGTGTTTGTGTGTATTTTGAAGCATTTCTCAAGAGCAGGTGGAGGTTGGGCATCACATAATTCTTGTTATCGAAATAAAACAATTGGAAGAAACAATTGGAAGAAGAAATGTTCAAGACACAGAAAACAAAATGAAACCACTGCAGTATAAGTGTCGAGAGATCAAACCCATTTGTTTGAGTTGTGTAGTTTGTATATTTGTCTGCTTGCCTCTTGTCTTTAAAGCCTTTCTGACCACGGAGGGCGCAGGGGACAGACCTGAGAGAGAGAGAGAGAGAGAGAGAGAGAGAGAGAGAGAGAGAGAGAGAGAGAGAGAGAGAGAGAGAGAGAGAGAGAGAGAGAGAGAGAGAGAGAGAGAGAAGAGAGAGAGAGAGAGAGAGAGGGGGGGGGAGAGCGGGAGGGAGAGAGAGTGGAAGAGTGTGAGAGAGGGAGTGAGAGAGAGGTAGAGAGAGGGTGGAAGAGTGGGAGAGAGGGAGAGAGAGAGAGGGAGAGGGAGAGAGAGGGAGAGGAGGAGAGAGAGAGAGAGGGAGAGAGAGGGAAGAGGAGAGAGAGAGGAGAGAGAGGGAGAGAGAGTGGAAGAGTGGGAGAGAGAGAGAGAGAGAGAGAGAGAGAGAGAGAGAGAGAGAGGAGAGAGAGAGAGAGAGAGAGAGAGAGAGAGAGAGAGAGAGAGAGAGAGAGAGAGAGAGAGAGAGAGAGAGAGAGAGAGAGAGAGAGAGAGAGAGAGAGAGAGAGAGAGAGAGAGAGAGAGAGAGAGAGAGAGAGAGAGAGAGAGAGAGAGAGAGAGAGAGAGAGAGAGGAAGAGCATGAGAGAGGGAGAGGGAGGACTTAACATCACAACAGCCTTTGAGCAACAGCATGGATGGAGGGATTAGGAAGAGTACAAACGGAAAGATAAACACTGTGCAGAAGTTTGAGTTGAAAAACCCAATTAAGTAAGTAAGTGGAGAGAGGAAACAACAGTAAGAAGAAACCCATGCAGAGGGAAACCCTAGTGTGGGAGAGAAAGAGCTGCAGAATCGCTGGGTAAAAGAAATGCAGAACAAAATGTCAAATCACTTGAAAAACAGTAAAAAGGTTAAAGGTGACATATTATCCCACCGGGTGTGAGTGTGATTAGCCGTTACAAGCCGTTTTGAAAATCTGCCTCTTCTGACATCACAAGTGGCCATGTCCATCTAGATGTATCATGGATAGATCAGCAACATTTGCCGCAGTCTACTGGGTAAGCTTGTTGACTGATCTATCCGGCACACATGCGACACTTGTGAGAGGAGGCCGATTTTCAAAACGGCTTGTAATGGCTAATCCCACTCACACCTGGTGGTATAATATGACACCTTTAACAGATCATTAGAGTTAGTATCTTAACTCCAGACGATGAAGCAGGCTAGGCCGTATTAGAGAAACCTCAGGCCAAAACCAGGCTCCAGGCAAAAACCAACCCGGGATGAAACACCATCGGTATTTGTAGATTAGTCGAATATTAGCTAGTCATTTACACATATATATACACACCAACGGCGCACCATTACGCACACTCCCACACTCAAATATTTGCAGTAACGTGTGCATTCCCATCCAGTGCTGATTGCGATGTCACCCACTTAAAGCTCTGCAAATGTGACATCAATTTTAGCTAAATTATTTCTTTGGGACATGAAGGAGATGTCCACAGAGCGAAACGTAAAACCTTCTAGTACCTCTCTGCTGATCAACCAGAGCTAACTTCTTTCTGTTTTTTTCCTAGTGCTTTGAGAATTGGATGGAAGTGATTCGCTCCATATCTCCTTTCATTCTCACACATTTGCATATTCCCGTTTGGTCTCCCAGGTGTAGAGAGAGAGAGGGACGCTCGGAGACAGTGTCTGTCTATCAGTAGCCCAGGGTGTGAAGGACTTCCATAATACATCCCCCTCACAAACAGCTGATTAATGCACTGGCATTTATATGATTGGCACTCCAGATGGTGTCACCAATACCAAGAATAGAATAGTAGCAGAATCATTTTCCCTCTCTCTGCCTCCCTCGCCTCTCTCTCTCTCTCTCTCTCTCTCTCTCTCTCTCTCTCTCTCTCTCTCTCTCTCTCTCTCTCTCTCTCTCTCTCTCTCTCTCTCTCTCTCTCTCTCTCTCTCTCTCTCTCTCTCTCTCCTCTCACTCAGTGTGTGTGTGTCTCTCTCTCAGTTTCCCTCCCCCCGCTCTCATTCTCTCTCTCTCTCTCTCTCTCTCTCTCTCTCTCTCTCTCTCTCTCTCTCCTCTCTCTCTCTCTCTCTCTCTCTCTCTCTCTCTCTCTCTCTCTCTCTCTCTCTCCTCTTTCACTGTTTGTGTCTCCTCTTTCTCTCTCTCTCTGTGATGTCTCTCTACCGCTCTCGCTCTATTTGTGTCTCTCTCGCCCTCTGTCTCTCTCTCTCTCCCCTCCCTCCCCCTTGTCACTATCTGTCTCTCACACACAGACTCTGAATGTATATTCCACTGATGTCAACACTTTCATTGTGGGAATTGTATTCCTCCACGTAACCTTTTCCCGCCCCACTTCTCATTCTAACACTCTTTCAAGCCCGGCTATTTATTCCACCTTTACCCTCCTCGTCTTTCCTTCATTTTGCTCTCCTCTCTCTAAAACTCTCTGCGGCCTCACCCCCTGCTTATCTCTGTTGATCGCCTCACCCCTGGGTTGAATCCCTCCATAATTCAACCCAGGGACAAAGGCAACCAGGTGGGCTAGGAAATGTATCCGACTCAGGCAGGGCAACCCATCGTTTGATAACACAAACTAAGGTACAACATCGTCTTTGTTTCCTACTTGTGTTTACTGGCAGAATTCCGTGTGCTTGGTTCTCATGATTGTTGAATTTAAATCGTCAGCCATTCCCCAGTGTTTCCACATCTTAGCCTTCGCTTTTTGTCTTCTCACAAAAAAATGTATTCAGATGGACTTTTTACCTGTCACACTGTTTGTGGAAAAAATATGGATTTTCACTTCTACAACGCCAACGTGTTTGCAAAAATGTTAACCTGTCAACACTGACAAGCGGAGCATTTTCACCAATAATATAGAGATGTGTTTTCCCTCGCCCTCATTTAAACCCTACATTGGCATAAACACCAACGTACGCAGACACACACACACACAGACACGCGCACACACACACACACACATACATACACACACACACACACACACATGCAGACAAACACACACACACACACACACACACATGCAGACAAGCACACACACACATGCACGCACACACACAGATGGTGTCACTTTTGCAAAAACCTAATCAAATAATCAAATCTATAATTATTTAATCACACTACTGCATTTCTTTCCAATATCAAGTTTTACTGTAACACCATGTCCATATTACAGAAGTAACAACTCTCTGAATTTCGTATCGTTGCCTTTACAAGTCTATTGGATTGAAATAAACCTAAAATTATGTATTTTCTTCTCGAGCCACTCGCTCGGATTCTTTGACCATCCATCCCTTGTGTCCCCCTCTTTCTCACTTTCAAGTATGCATGGATCACCCTGCCACTATGATGCGAAAGCCCCACCCAGCCATTTCCCTAAACACCAGGGAGTGTTTCTAATCTTCCTCGCTCCGTTTCCAAATGTCATCATTTACTTTCTGTCACGTACGCTGCTGTGGCCAAATATCATTGTGGGAGAATATGCAATGCAATGTGGCAGTTGTCGCTGGTGGTGATGATAAAATGCTGTTTTCATTTATTCAATTATTCATTCCCTTTGCAAATATTCAAAATTGCATGGAAATCTTTTTCCAAAGATGGGTTAGGGCACATTTCCTTGCTCTGACACATCTATATTCTCCAAACTAATAGCGTTTTTGTGTATTTTTCACAACGAACAGTTGAATCAACGCCTACAGTGTCAGTGTAGTTAGGATGACATAATTTTTGTATTTCATATTCTTGTTTCGTTCTGTGTTCTGCAATGTTCATATTCATTTGACCGTGACGGGTTAGCTGTGCTGACCCCTATTTTGTTGTGGTCCGGAAGGAAGAGATTAGGAGAAACTTTAGACTCCAAAAAAAAAAGTCTAATTGGCAGATGTTAGTGCCCACAAATAAACACACCACACACAACACACATAGCAAATCATTAATTCATCACAACCAAAGTCAGCAGCACACACATGTGAGCATTGGTTGTTTTGTTGTTGTTTTTTACCGGGATATAAACACACAGGGGTCGTCACAGTATGATGTGAGCTCTTTTGATGGGATGGCATCGGCATGGCAACGGTGGGTGATTGACATCGTGAGGATGAGAAGGATGCGATTGGTGGAGGGATGGAGGACAGGGAACATTGGTTGGAGGAGGGAGTGAGAGAGGGAGTGATTAGAGATGAGAGTTTGGATGTTGCAGGATTCCATCTCCGTAGGATCGATGGAATGCGTGGTGTGGTGATGTAGTGATGGAAGTAGTGTTGGGCATGATCACCCAATATACAATAACAACGAGAATAATAACTGCATGTTGAATACATGAAAAACTTTGCGGCGATCAAAGTCCTTTAAATGTGTAACGTAATGTGTAGCTGTCATACCTTCGTCTTCCATTCTGTGGTATAGTGTCGGCCTTCTGCTTGATTATTTAAACGTTAAGGGCAGGAGAGATACGCTGTCATCTTGAAATGAACTAACTATTTAGCATTACCGATACAATGTCAAGGTTAAATATACCCAAATGAGAAATTGGGGACCACTGTTTTCGACCTGTTCACAGCAATGCTGTAAATATCACGGTAGTCATTAGAAAAGTCTGTTGTTTTATCCGCTCTTGATAATCACGTGATATTTTCAATTCGGCCTTGTGTCAAATTCATAATTTAATTTCAAATGAAGGGTATGTTTCACAAATTGAGAGTTTTGTAAGAGCTTTGTTATCTAGTTTATCTACTGCCTAGTTTATCTACTGTTTATCTACTGCCTAAACAACTTAAATCTAAAATAAATCCACGCCTGCAGTAATAGTTTGGTTCTGTATATTGAATGATCGGTATAAATGAATCACAAGTTAACAACATGAAAAGAAAATGCCATTGTGGAATTTTCCTTTAGAAACGTACTGGACTGGCAAGAGGGGAACATTGAGGATTAAATTTGAAAGCTAAACTTCGAAACACCGAGAGGCACAAGACTTCAGAGCCTTCCACAGCCCCTGTATTTATCAATAGCCATAAGAACATTGACGGAATTACTTCGTCAATCAATGTATAACAAAGGGGATTTGGATGGGTAAAATATATATACAGGCATATATATAATATACTGTATATATATATATATATATATATATATATATATATATATATATATATATATATATATATATATATATATATACAACACAGTATGCTGTATATATAACTATTTTTACTTGTTGCTTCAAAAATGCAACAAAAAAAATGCAATGTTGGGTAATCAACATAAATCCATCTGATGAGTGGTGGATGAAAGTATGTCATGGTGAAAAGTGAGGGATATGAAAGTGAATTCATGGCATAATAACTCTCATAAACACAGTACTGTAGACTCGTC
Source organism: Melanogrammus aeglefinus (assembly GCA_900291075.1). NCBI lineage: Eukaryota > Metazoa > Chordata > Actinopteri > Gadiformes > Gadidae > Melanogrammus > Melanogrammus aeglefinus. Next base: position 90,891 of record OLKM01001780.1, on the reverse strand, counting down.
TCACAGTGGAGTGAAGGGCAAACATGGGTTGAATGAGAATATGAGTATTTACACATCTCTATAAAGGTCAGACCATTATAGAAGGGATGAGCGAGGTGAGACCATGAGTTCTGCTCGTTACCTGCCAGCGTCTTGTAATCCAGCAGGTCGAAGACAACTATGGCCACTCCTGACCAGGTGATGACGAGCGCCACCACCAGCACCCACGCCACGGGAGAACTAAAGGTCACTATGAAGTCATTCATTAGCGTTCGCTGGTTAGACCGGGGAGAGGAGAGGCCAACGCCCCCGTTACTAGTCTGACCGCTCATTGGTTAAATGTAGAGCTGAAAGAGAAGGCGACATGTTGGAGACACATATTAAGAGAAACAGGGACAAAAGGAAAGAGTTACATGAGAGAAGGATACATCGGTTTCGTATTTTTCTGTGATCGTCAAATATTCAGCACAATGCACAAAACAGAGCAAAAGAACAGTATATTATCTACGTATTAACGTTTATGTCCCTATAGGGGAAATTCTCATGTTTTTTGTAGCTGTTTGCACTCTTTTCGCGATGTCGGAGTTCCTTTTCGGAGGTACTTCGACGTCACGATGTACCGCAAATGCAGAAGGCGTAAATATGGATGTCTGGAGCTCTGCCAATGTTTGGGTGGTGCACTTAATTTACAACATCACTCATTATAGCGCTCATATACTCAACAACATGCGCTAGCTTAAAAAACACGGCATCAAAAAATCCCTTTGAGTCATAACCATTGGGATAACACTTACTGCCTAGGGGGAAAAAAAAGGATTAATAGGGTTGATGAAACTAATGAGCAGAATGATTGGCACTCAGTAGAAGAGTCTGCTACAACAAACTCTTGATAAAGACGGCAAAGTCCATTATATCTGGCAGTAGCCTTCCCACCCTCTGCATTGAGAACTGCAGTTCCTGCCCTCTGGTTCCCACTTCAGACAACCACGAGTCCAAACTAACACATCAATTCGAAGGTAATGCAATGGTGCGTGCTAGAGTGATTGTTGTCATAGTCGTGATTAGTCACGACGCACAGCCGCCTCTACGAAGCACACATTAGGTCCGCTACCGCGCGCGACAAGTCAAGGCGCTGTAATCCCAAACAGATTGGGATAATGACACCGACTTTTCTCACGCCATTATACAATCAAGGCATGGCATTTCACAGAGCTGATTAGTGGGTGAGATGGCAATATTTAAAGATACGCCGTGTCAAGGAACCGTGCTGCTGGCACTGCATGTCTGTGTGTGGGTGCATTTGTGCATGTGTTCTGTCATTTGACAATCTGTGATTGTGCTGTTCATTGTGTGGTGTCTCAGTTAACAGTAGATAACTGAGTGTTGGTTACAGGAAGATAACCGAGCCTCAGTTATCTATCTATCAATCAATCTATATATTACTCTATCTATTTATCTGTCTCTCTTTCTATATATTATCCCTGTATTTAGCTATCTTTCTATCTCTACATATACCTCTATCTCATGTCTATCATCTATCTATATAATATAATATCTATAAATTGATCTCTCCATCTATCTGTCTGTCTGTCTGTCTGTCTGTCTGTCTGTCTGTCTGTCTGTCTGTCTGTCTGTCTGTCTGTCTGTCTGTCTGTCTGTCTGTCTGTCTGTCTGTCTGTCTGTCTGTCTGTCTGGTAGGTAGGTAGGTAGGTAGGTAGGTAGGTAGGTAGGTAGGTAGGTAGGTAGGTAGGTAGGTAGGTAGGTAGGTAGGTAGGTAGGTAGGTAGGTAGGTAGGTAGGTAGGTAGGTAGGTAACTAGATAGTGTGGTGGGTAGGTACAGTCTATACAGTACATGCAGCCATTCATGGCCAGTGTTACAGGTTAAGTCGTAACTATGGCAGGTCGACATTTGACTTTAGAAGAAACGATGTGTTTGATTTCATAGCTGCTCCCCCACTGACCTTACCGGGTTGCTTTTGTTAACAAACCATATAGTCGATCTGACATAAAGCTGCGTGTGTGTGTGTGTGTGTGTGTCTGTGTGTGTGTGTGTGTTGTGTGTGTGTGTGTGTTAGTGTGTGTGTGTGTGTTTGTGTTTGGGTGCATGTGTGCGCCTGTGTGTCTATTGATCTTCCTGCAGCAGCATCCAGTCCACTGAGCGTGTGACAAAAGGTTAAAACATACAATTAGTGTTCTACAGCACGGCTAACATTGAGACACATACCAGAGGAGCCAGCAGGAAAAAAATGTATCAGTCCCATGGCAACAGTAACACTGAGCTGGCCTCCTTTCAAGATTGTCGACAAATGGTCAACATTGTCAAGATTATCCTTCCAGACGTCAGCCAGGAAGGTGTAGTTGCTAAAGGCAGAAAGGTTGTGGGTTCCAGCCCTGATGTCTGCAGCTTACCGAGCAGCTAAAACACATACCAGTTACCGTCCTCTACTGACCTCTATTTGTGATCAACGAATAAAGATATCCTAAATGAGCACGGTACTAGCAATAGATAAATGTACTAGCGCATTATCTTATGTTCGCCTCAGTCAAAACTCTTACCCTAGGCACAAATTCATGGGTTTAAATTTATTCGGGGGGCTTAATTGTGGATTTTTGTGGATCATGGATTCAGCCATTTATTTGTTTTATTTTACTTGGCAGATGTGAATGTGGTGTTAATCCATCTCTCTGTTCCTATGTGTCCTTGTGTGTGTGTGTGTGTGTGTGTGTGTGTGTGTGTGTGTGTGTGTGTGTGTGTGTGTGTGTGTGTGTGTGTGTGTGTGTGTGTGTGTGTGTGTGTCCTGTGTGTGTGTGTGTGTGTGTGTGTGTGTGTGTGTGTGTGTGTGTGTGTGTGTGTGTGTGTGTGTCCTACGTTCAAAAACAAAACGACCTAACCCACCAGTTGTCCCCGTCCCGTGGCATCATGGGTAAGTCCTCTCAAACTAATGCGCCAGAAATGCCAACAGACACCAGGCCACCAATTTCTACCTCTGTGTCCTTCTCTACCTATCAACACTGTGCTCAAATAACACGACTTCAACACACTGGTGGTCCAAGACTGTCCATAACAGGGAATACAAAACCACCCACCTTGACAGAATGAGTCATTACACACGTCTCCTTGTTAGCGGCACACCGGTGATGCCCGGCCAAATTAGCTCTTTGCTAGATTGGTATCGGTCGCTCGACCGGTCGAGAGCTCTAGTCTTTATTTAGGCCGGCTCACGACGGCAGCCCATGCTAATGTTAGCGCACACAGTGGTGTATTTAGAGAGCAGAGCAGACGATCGGCAAATCTTTACGGCAATTTTGATTATTTGAAAGATTTAACTCAGATAATGGTTTGAGATGAACATCAAGGCTAGCTGCTTTGTTGTTATGCTTCATTGGGTCACAAAGCAGCTAGACGCTATGTGGTAAACATTGCACATTTTGTGTTTACTTGTGTTTGTGCCTGCATGACAATGTTGATTTGGACCAAACTCGTTTATAGGTAGTAAAGAGTGCAAAGAGGATATTTACTTGTAAGGAATGTCATAGACAGTCCCTGTGAAATATCTATGCAATTGCTAAACACATCACATAAACATATGACATAAACACATTATACCATAATTTCCAATCACATTAACTTGGAGTAATGCTGTTTTTTGAATCAGAAATACACGATTCATCTATGAAAACAAACATCAGCTTTTTCTCATTTCATCGTTGAGTTCTCGACACGATTCAATTGGATACTTACTGTGCTGAGGTCGTTCAAATTTCAAATTAACGAGTGACCTTTAGAGTCGCCGGAAACCACGTGTTACCATAGAAACAAGTGTATCTCCAAGTGTTGGCTCACCATTCGCCACAGCAAAGGAAAGGGCTGGCACTGGTGGTATGAAAAGAAAGTTACAGAAAAAGTTACGCAATGTTGTTTTTCAAGTTTGACTTTGTAGTCTCCAAAATCCAAAAGTCATAGTCAAAACGGTCCATGCACCATTAAAATCATGAGTTTGGAAGACTGAGGCATAGAGTAAAAGAAAGAAAGAGAGAGAGAGAAACAGAGAGGGAAAGCATGGAGAGAGAGAGAGAGAGAGAGAGAGAGAGAGAGAGAGAGAGAGAGAGAGAGAGAGAGAGAGAGAGAGAGAGAGAGAGAGAGAGAGAGAGAGAGAGAGAGAGAGAGAGAGAGAGAGAGAGAGAGAGAGAGTCAATGAAACTCACTCTACCACCCTGCCTCCTCTGTGATTCAAAAATAGAGAGTCAGATAGGGGGAAAAGAGGGAGGGGAGAGAGAGAGAGAGAGAGAGAGAGAGAGAGAGAGAGAGAGAGAGAGAGAGAGAGAGAGAGAGAGAGAGAGAGAGAGAGAGAGAGAGAGAGAGAGAGAGAGAGAGAGAGAGAGAGAGAGAGAGAGAGAGAGAGAGAGAGAGAGAGAGAGAGAGAGACAGAGAGAGAGAGAGAGAGAGAGAGAGAGAGAGAGAAGAGAGAGAGAGAGAGAGAGAGAGAGAGAGAGAGAGAGAGAGAGAGAGAGAGAGAGAGAGAGAGAGAGAGAGAGAGAGAGAGAGAGAGAGAGAGAGAGAGAGGGAGAGAGAGAGAGAGAGAGAGAGAGAGAGAGAGAGAGAGAGAGAGAGAGAGAGTGGAGACTAGACAACAGATGTAGAGGAAGGTCAAATATGTGTCCGGTCAAAAGGTATTTGAAGCAGCGTTAAGGAGTTTACCTGGGTCAGGCGCTACCGTCCCATGTCCAAGTGATAGAGACAGCCTGTAAGGACTAAGTGTGTTGAATCAGATATCCGGGCTTTACGCTCTGAAATTCACCTTGGCTGTACTGCGTCCATGGAGCACTCAACAGTTATTGGATGTCAAACACAAGGGAAACATTATTACAAATCGGGGAAGTTGATGTTTTAAACACTTTGGAGTAAGTGTTGATTGTTTTCTTCCTGAATGTTTGCCATGTATATGTGTTGATTGTATTTCTTCCTGAATGTTTGCCATGTATATGTGTGTATGTGAACTGTAAGGGGGGGGGGGGGGGGGGGGGTGTAACTCTACCCTGAACCCAACCCTTGGAGTCTGCTATAATTAGAGATACCCCAGCAGCTGGTGTCGAAGCCAGACCAGACCCAGCAAATGTAGGCCTCACACACACACACACACACACACACACACACACACACACACACACACACACACACACACACACACACACACACACACACACACACACACACACACACACACACACACACACACACATACCACTCTCTTATAGGTAAGAAACACACACAAGAACATGTGCACACACCCACACATACATGGATAAACACAAATATACACATGCACACAAATAAACAGCAAGCACAGGCTGAGATAAAAGTAAACACACAAACACTGAGATCAACACACACAC
>OLKM01001780.1:58018-80518 GCA_900291075.1 Melanogrammus aeglefinus | reverse complement strand
ATGTGTGCATGAGGGTCAACTGTGTGTGTGTGCAAGAGTCTCTTTGTGTTTGTGTGAGGGTGTTGTGTGTGTGTGTTCAATGTGTCAATGTGTACCTTTGTGTGTGTGTTCAAGAGTCTGTGTTTGTGTGTGCGCAAGAGTCTATGTATGTGGGTGTGTGTGTATGTGTGTGTGTTGTGTGTGTGTGTGTGTGTGCGTGTGTGTGTGTGTGTGTCTGTATGCATGTGTGTGTAAGAGCCAAGTTAACAGCATACACCTGGTGGACTCTGCTCCACAAAGATAAAGTAAAGTACCTAGTATAAGGTACAAGTTCACTGCCGACGGGCACTGGGCACCTTTAAAAAAATATGAATAAAAAAGACCAACGATTTAATGAAGCTTATTATTATGAAGAATGATGCATGATGGAGAGACGGATGGACGTTAGATGGATGGATGAATGGATAGATGACACGTGGATGGATGAATAGATGAATAGATGATGGATTAGATGAGGAAAATACACCCGCACCAGAGAGCCAGAATAGTACACAATATGCGTGCCATTGGAAAGTAGTAAACAAATGATTGATGAAGCACTAAACCAGGGAAAGGGATCAGGGGGAGACAGCAGACAGGAGCGCTGATGGGATGAAGAACGACCAAAACAAGGAGAGGAAACACAGTCAATGGGAGATGAAAGGGTAAATAATTGATAGAGTAAAGAGATAGGAGATAGAGGAAATGGTGGGGGGGGGGGGGTGGGGGGGGGGCGGCTGGACGTCTCACTGGATGGAGGGAGGCATGGGGGGGACCGTTGGGTGGATGGATATGGGGTGAACATGGGGTGGAGGGAGGGATGGAGGGGTGCACATGGGATGGAGGGAGGGATGGACTTGAGATGGACGAATGGAACGAGGGAATGATTAATGAAGGGTTGGATGCAATCAGTCGTTACACATAACACTGTCGCTCAAGATTAGCGACATAATTACTCGCTGACACCCAGCCCGCGTGAGTCTGTGCTCAGTCATGCGCGCATTTCTTCTTTTGTTGTTCCGGTGTGCGTGAGCTTGATCATTTTGCGGTTGTTGGCACACACTAAAGTCACATGCACGCGCGTGTGACTTTTATCTGGGTGTGTGTGTTTACGCATGTGGTTGCGCATTTGTGTGTGTGTATATGTGGGGGAAAATGTATGTGTGTGTGTGTGTGTGTTTGTGCATGCACGTGTGCATCTGTGTGTGTGTGTGTGTGTGTGTGTGTGTGTGTGTGTGTGTGTGTGTGTGTGTGTGTGTGTGTGTGTGTGTGTGCGTGTGTGTGTGTGTGTGTGTGTGTGTGTGTGTGTGTGTGTGCGAACGGGGTTGTGCATGTGTGTGTGTGTGTGCGTGTGGGCATGTATGTGTGTTTGGGTGAAAGGGTGTGAGTGCATTCGTGTGTACATGTGTGTGTGTGTGTGTGCATGTATGTGTGGATCTGTGTGTGTGCGCGAATGGGGTCGTTAAGCATTGGTGTGTGTGTGTGGGGGGGGGGTACATGGGTGTGCGTGCGTGCGTGTGCGCTCGTCGGAGGGGCAGTGTGACAGAGATAGATGGCGAGGGGAACGGGGCTCATTATGCTGTCGCTGACCAGTGATAGCCCCCCACACCTTTCTGTCTTCCTCCGACTGATAGCCAGTGAGTGGGCGTGGCCGGGCAACACCCTACTCCAAACCATTTGTCACGTACTAAAGGAAAATAAATTTACTTAAAACATGAGAACTTCATGGCAGGTGTAAGGCTTAATTGGCTTTAACTTCACGTACAGGCCTACCGTTTACCATGCCAAAGACAATTTATTCACTCAGTAAATGTAATGAGGGGGACTGGTACATAATTATTGTTCTTTGTTATAACTAAAGTATAAAAGTGAGAGAGAGAGAGAGAGAGAGAGAGAGAGAGAGAGAGAGAGAGAGAGAGAGAGAGAGAGAGAGAGAGAGAGATAAGAGGAGAGAGAGAGAGAGAGAGAGAGAGAGAGAGAGAGAGAGAGAGAGAGAGAGAGAGAGAGCTAACAGGACTACAACAGTCGTTGAACGGCAGCTGCACACCGACCGACTAGAGGCTGCGTCTCCCTTCTTTATATTCCAGCACGTGAAAAGAACCGCGCCGCTCCCCTGCCGCGCGGAACACTGTGCGCGCCCCCCGCCCGCTCCCCCCCCCCCCCCCCCCCCCAATTCAATCTGGCGCGTCAGATGGCAGCACGGGAGAGACGCTCCGCGCTCTGATCACTCGCTCCGTCGTGCCATCCCGTTCCCATTGTCCACTTTTTTTTACTCCTGCTCTCCGCACACCGGGATGACGAGACGCGCACTGAACGTGTTAACGGCGTTAGCATAGTCTTTCACCCAAGCCTGTTCTAACAACGACTCTGTTTCAAGACATTGACAAGGGGCACAGCGGCTTTTCCGCTGCACCTCGTAGTTTAAGCACCGTCCCCGGTTCATTTGAAGAGGCGAGCGGCGGTGGAGCACGCGGCAGACAAAAGGCGATGGGGTTATGAAACCGGCGGTAACGGGAGGATGCGCTGGGAGAGAGGGGTCTATTTAAACGCTGAGCTCCACGGACAGTGACACGCAGGAACAACATCAGTCCAAACAGAATAGGCGATCATCACTCATCAGACAGCGACGATCAGAATCGTAGGCTGTACCTACTTACCGCCAAGGAACTGTTCATATTTTTTGTGGTGAACCCCATCGCGCGGCAAACCTTAACCCCTGGATTATAAACCTTGGCGGGTTCTTGCGCGTAGAGCGGACGCTTCCTGAGAGGTCCGTGGGGAGAGGAAGACCCGAGAGCAGGAGCTCTGGTCTCATGAACCAAACCTGGGAGCCGTAGGTACACCAGCACTTCTTACCGAGACACTGACTCTTCTGATCTTTTTTTCTTCTTCTCTCTAAACGGTTGACATCTTTAAGACTGCTGTACTGTCGGACAGACAGGCGATCAGGGAGTACCATCCGTTTGATTCCGTCACGGTAGGCTATATTCCCTCTGAAGAGTGTTTTTTTTTTTTTTATTCCTGTCACCACTGATAGGCCCTTATTAACATATTTACCATGAGAACCGATCCGAGCGACGATCGAGAGGACTCAGCGGCTCAGTCATACAATCATTTGGTTCACCATCATTCTGGTCAGTAATAAGTACTTTAAATACAACACACAGGTGCACACAACGCCAGGTCGGTCCGGTGGATTAGCCCTGGTACAGATGTGAAAACTTTAGAGCTATTTATTTGAGAGAAGGTAGACGAGGCAACATCCTCGATACACAGGTCGACATTGGTATCATTTTGGACTGACACGGATGTTCAGTGATTTGGGATAAGCAGCCAGATTTCCCCCCTTTGGAATCCTTCCGAACAGGCAAGAATCCAGAACACACGGCCACACAGTCGTCCGTGTTTCCGTTGACCACCGGTCGCGTTACCGCAATCAGAGGAGCAAACGTTTCATGCACGTGTTTATCTGCCCGGATCTCTCCATGGTCGGCGGCGTGACAGAGTAGGACGCCCAAAGGGCCAATATCGACCAGCGCCTCCTCGTCTCGACTCGTGGAGCTGCTGTCGAGTCACCCGCCCCTGGGCGGAAGTTTGTTTTGGGAGTTGAGAAAAAAAGTTCTCCACACGTGGGCGTTCAGAAACAGCCTCAGGAGAACACCATGGGGTGTTGTAGCGGCAGGTGCACCCTGGCCTTCATCTGCGGCATGCAGTTGGTAAGTACACCGCTTTTATTTTCATTTTATATATATAAAGTCTGTATGTGTGTCGTCATCCCAGCCTAGATGTTGATGTGACGTCAAACTCCTCAATCGAGAACCGGTAGAAGATGGAAGGTGGAGATTGTTGTGTCACCTGACGAAAGGTCTTGCCACCTATCAGCCAAAAGACTGGATGGATGGATGGATGGATGGATGGATTGGATGGATTGGATGGATTGGATGGATGGATGGATGGATGGATGGATTGGATGGATTGGATGGATTGGATGGATTGGATGGATGGAGAGGCAGTGGGACAATGGAGAGCTATATGAATGAACAACTGAATAACATCTTGAGTCTGTCAGCATGGGAGAGATGAGCTGCACTGGATTTTGCGTTATGGATCGAGGGGAGGCTAGGGATTGGTGGATGAATGGACAGAAGGCCGATTTACTCGATACTATGGCGACACCAGAACACGGGGGTACAGTCCACATGTTACAGTGACACCAAACAGGGGTGTACAATGGATGTACATTATGCTACTGTGACAGTGAGAGCATGTACAATGTACAATGATGGGAACTGAGGCACAAAGACACACATACAGACACAGACGCGCACACGTGAACATGCACATGAGAACATGCAAAAACGCACACGCACAGTGGAATGCAGGCTCTGTGGTGATGAATGGATGGGTAGGAGGGTGATAGGGTGCTGCTGACCCGAATGAGATCATGTGATTCCACAGATGGGTGGCTTGCTAAGATGTCCAGTGCTAGATAGAAATGACGAATTCTCACGCACAACAAACAGCTGTGACATCACCCTGGCAACCCCACCCTCCCCCACACGCACACACGCACACACACACACACACACACACACACACACACACACACACACACACACACACACACACACACACACACACACACACACACACACAACACACACACACACACACACACACACACACACACACACACACACACACACACACACACACCGCTTATCCTAACCTCTACTGAGGCTCAACCTTTACCTGCCTGACACTCTCACACACACACTCACACCACACACACCGCTTATCCTAACCTCTACTGAGGCTCAACCTTTACCTGCCTGACACTCTCACATTCATCTCACCTGAGATACACCTTGACCTAGCGTGGCTTGAACTCGACTTCCTGCACGTAATCCTAATTGAATCTAATCCCCATAATAACCTCACTTAACACGTAACCTTGACGCGAACTAACGAGCGAAACACCAGTTCACCCGCGTTAACCTTCTTAACATCGCCACCCGCCGCATCTCACCTCCCCCACAACTTCCCCGACTCAGACCCTAACCTTCACAAGTTTAGAACGAGGACAAAGTGAAAAGATTTGATTCAAACATCACACGCCTGCTTTGCAATGGATTTAAAGGTCATATCGCCCTGCCGAGAGACAGCGTCACACTGTGAGCAGTAACGAGAGCTGACTGTTGACTGGTGGAAACAAGGCTGGACTGGCCTTGTTACATTGTTGTGATGATTCAGGACGAATGGCAGGGTGGTACTGGTGTGTGGTGGTGTGTGTGTGTGTGTGTGTGTGTGTGTGTGTGTGTGTGTGTGTGTGTGTGTGTGTGTGTGTGTGGTGTGTGTGTGTGTGTGTGTGTGTGTGTGTGTGTGTGTGTGTGTGTGTGTGTGTGTGTGTGTGTGATGTGGTGCGTGCTTGTGTTAGTTGATAGTGCTGAATATGAACACACAGTGGTTTCATGTTGTGTTTGGGTTCATTTTCAGATTCTGCTAGATTTGTTATGCCTCCATGGAAACACGACACCGAGTGTGTGTGTGTGGGTGTGTGTGTGTGGGGTAAATGTGACAAAGTGTTGTTTTGTCAGCGCTGTTCGTTTGTGGACATTCAAACTCACATTTGTTTGTTTGATTGTGTGTGTGTGTAAATGGGAATATGGGCACATTTAGACTCGTCAATTCTAATAATTTCCAATGTGTGGAATCGTGTGTGCGTGCGATCGTGTGTGTAAATTTAAATATGGGCATAGTCAGACCAGTCATTTACAATAATTTACAATGTGAATATGGGTGCATACATGTGCTGTGTCGATCAGTCATTTACAATAATTTACAATGTGAATATGGGTGCATACATGTGCTGTGTCGTGTGTGTGTGTGTGTGTGTGTGTGTGTGTGTGTGTGTGTGTGTGTGTGTGTGTGTGTGTGTGTGTGTGTGTGTGTGTGTGTGTGTGTGTGTGTGTGTGTGTGTGTGCGCGCGTGCGTCGTGTGCGTGTGATAGATAAAGAGAGAGAAAAAAAGCCAATTGTTCTGTGACTTGGGATACTGTTATGTATTTCCATTCCAAAGATGAATGAGCAGAGCGTTAATGGTTTGACACTTGACTGTATAGGCCTACATAATATGCAAAACCCCTTTGTGCGTGATGCGCTCCCTGCGTGGGGAGCGCGCGTGTGTGTGCGCGCGCATCATTGCGTGTATAAATAAAATGAGATAGAAAGTTCCGTGTGTGTCTGTTTGTGTGTGTACATGCGAGTATTTTTTGTGTACCGTGGTATCATCACGGCGCCAGCGATTGTGTTGTGTAATGCGGTGGAACTAATGCCGCGGCGTACTCAACGGCACGTTGTGCGTGGCGCGTTAACCCGCCGTAATAGAGCAGCCAGCTGATATTAACACCGGCGCCGGCTGATGGATGCTGTTTTATATGCGCTATGTAAGGCACCGCCGGAGTCACGCACAGTTAGCTTTGCTATAGTTACAGTCCCCTCGGAAGACTTGCACTCGTCGCACTTCACCCCCCCCCCCCCACACCCCCAGAAAAAGAGAAAAAATGCGGAAAGAAAGTCTAAAACTAAATTATTATCTTACTTTGTTGAATGATGGTCTCTCCCACAGGTTTTCATTTTAAATGTGCTGCAGTGTTTATGCACTATCACGTCTCACTCAGAGCCAAAACCCCCAACATCCTTGTTTTTTTGTCTTTTGACCCACTTATATTTCATACTAATTTCGGATAAACAAAACATTCCGTTGGTTCCGGATCCCAAAAGAGGAGAGTCACACCACCACCACCACCACCACCACCACCACCACCACCACCACCACCACCACCACCACCACCACTGCTGCCGCTGTTGGTTTTCTACAACCCGGTAGTAATTCTTGCCTCAGTGTACTACCTTGTGGATGTGACCTTCCACGCTTGAAATATCTCCCGGCGTCAAACTCCCGCAGATGAACAGATGTGTAATGTCACACCTGAGTAGACTAGACTAACTGAAACGGCTGCAGGCGCGGCCGAGAGCGAGTTGGAGCAGCCTGGGAGGATGAGGAGAAGATGTCGGGCAGCACTTAGTGCCAGTGAATATGAAACCATGTGATTCAGATTCATAAGCCTCACATACATTTTTACGCAAACAGCTTCAAAGCAGCACGGTTAAAAAAATACACAATGCTTACGTTACGATAAGAAAAAAAAAAACGATCATCCTGGCTGGATATGCTCATTAAATATACAACTTTTAATCTTTAGGGAGTCTCGCGCAGTCAGTGCTTTGACCCAGTTTATCGTTGATCAATAATTTAAATAGAGCAATTTAAAACACGGAACTGTATCACATGCCATCTCAGTTATTGCTGTGGCTATTTCTAGGAAAGAGACACTTTATAGTAGAGGGTTTATTGAATAGCCATTTGGCTATTCAATAGGATTTTATTGTCAAACATTCCAGTGTTTATTACAGTTAAGTTTAAATGATCCCGTTTTTCTAAACAGAAACTTTATCAGCTCTTTATACGGCACAAAACGCACATCAAAAGCACTTATCTGGATTCTACAATACACAACTCATGGTAACCGTGACAGCCTTCAGACTTTGATACGGTACAAAGGCATACGTGCACTTCAGTGACTCATATTTTGTCTCCATTTCTAATGGTCATAGTTCTCGCCGCCATATGAGTCCACACACCCACCACCTGCTGTCGATTGGAGAATATCTAAACAAAACAACCAATCGGTATGAAAGAGGCCCTAAAGATCAACCCACAGAGACACGCGTTCCAGACGGAGACGGGTGGGTGTTTGTGCTGCAGTTAATTGAGTGGGTAACAGAATGAAAGGGAAGTACACATGAAGGTAAATGTCAATGAACTGCATTGAACCAGCAGAGCTAAAGATATCTGTGAGGCATGTGTTCTCAAACATTGCCCATCGACATTCTCTTCCCAGAGGAACAGTGAATGAACTCAGGTGAACGGTGTGACGCAGGCCCAGCCTGCATGTGAAAAAAGACATTTGATTTGGATTTGAAATAAACAGTGTGAGGATTTCAACACTTGGCTTACACTCCAAAAAAATCTATGGCAATCACTTAATTATTTGAACACACCTCTCTCTCTCTCTCTCTCTCTCTCTCTCTCTCTCTCTCTCTCTCCTCTCTCTCTCTCTCTCTCTCTCTCTCTCTCTTTCTCTCTCTCTCTCTCTCTCTCTCTCTCTCTCTCTCTCTCTCTCTCTCTCTCTCTCTCTCTCTCTCTCTCTCAGCAACTTCCCTTTCATAATCTACACTTGTTTTGAATAGTGACCCTCAAGTCTTCCTGCACACTGTCGTGCATGTAAGTGCACGCACTAAGGTGTGGGTCTCTAACAGTTCAAATGAGCGGGCTGTCTGTCTGTCTGGCAGCGGCACATTTCTGTGACATTTCCCCCATGAATAATTAATCAACAAGAGGCTATGCCATGAATAAAGACGCTTGTTTTGAGTATGTGTCCGTGTGTCCGTGTGTGTATGTCCGTGTGTGTATGTCTGTGTGTGTGTGTGTGTGTGTGTCCGTGTGTGTGTGTGTGTGTGTCCGTGTGTGTGTGTGTGTGTGTTGTGTGTGTGTCCGTGTGTGTGTGTGTGTGTGTCCATGTGTGTGTGTGTGTGTGTGTCCGTGTGTGTGTGTGTGTGTGTGTGTGTGTGTGTGTGTGTCCGTGTGTGTGTGTCGTGTGTGTGTGTGTGTGTCCGTGTGTGTGTGTGTGTCCATGTGTGTGTGTGTGTGTGTGTGTGTCCATGTGTGTGCGTGTGTGTGTTCTGTGCACACAACCGTCTAAATCGGATGGTTTTCAGCCAAATCACGGTCCATAATAATACAGGTTATATTTTATAGTATTTTTTTAAAGAGTCTATTCGATAAATGACTCGTTTGCCCATTGTGCTGCGATTTCCAGGATGAAGGCGCTAATCTCAGTTGTCTCGAACAAGGAATCACAATAGTAATTTGTCCTGAAAAAGGCTATTTAATGGTTTAAACCGTTTTTTCTGTTCGGTGGAAATGATTTACCCCAAAGCCTTGGGAACTCTTCGAAACCAATTAGCTCCAGCGCACCTATCAATGTAAAAACACATCAGATGAGATGAGATGCGGGGGGATAGCAAAGACAGGAACACGCAACATTGATCCACGCAAAGCGGTTGCAAGCGTTTCTTATTCTTAATCACAAGCTTATTGTTGGACCCCGGCCACTATCTTTGGGGGACAATTTGTATTTTGGGTGGTTTTATTTTGTCATTTTCTGCGCGGTATCTCCAATCTTCTCCCTGTAAGCATGTTAGGGACAGACCCTGTGAGGCACTGCAACTGTGATTGAGGCGTACACCGATAGAATTGACAAAGTTTGACAGCCTTCCTCTTTTATCTTGGAATCCAGTCTCTTTCATTGATGGATGTTTCAGGAAATAAAAGGTGAAGCCGGAGGGAGGGAGAGAGAGGGGGAGAGGGGGGGAGAGGGAGAGAGAGAGAGAGAGAGAGAGAGAGCAGAGAGAGAGAGAGAAGAGAGAGAGCAGAGAGAGAGAAGAGAGAGAGAGAGAGAGAGAGAGAGAGAGAGAGAGAGAGAGGGGGGGGGAGAGGGAGAGAGAGGAGAGATGATGGTTATTGATAGCAGTTTTAGAAATGCTCTTTAAATTGAACAATCATCTCTCTCTCTCCCCCTCACAGGGCTGGAATTTGTTTTCTCTCTCTCGCTCTCTCTCCCTCACGGCGCTGAAACGTGTTTTAAGCCATGTGAAATATTTCACCAAAGCCGTGCACTCAGAGTCCCTCCACACAGACTGTATGGATTTTCTGACCCCTCGGTATCCGAACACATCGTTCAGATACCGTTATTTTCCTGTGAATTACGTTTCCTCTATGTCTGTTCTTCTCTTGTTTTTTTTCCCGATTCATTCCTGCTCCCTTTCCTATCCCATCCCTTTGCCTCCTAACTTTTTCCTTCTTGCCTCAAACTTCTTGGTTATACTTCATCCACCCACCAGAGGCCATTGATCCCATCGGAGCCATCCATTACACCGGTCATCAACAGAGTCTGTTTACAAATGTAGTCGGACGCGAGAGTCCTCAGGCTGCTCACGCCGAGCCGCTTGCGTTAGGTTGTGCTCCATCAATCCCAGGTTAGACCTGTAGCCGTTTTAGGTTTTATTTACTCTGTCTTAGTTCACAATGTGGCTTTAAATAGTCACGGTTCGTTGTGTTGGGGAAAACTGCGATTGGTGTCGCTGTGTTTGGGTGTTCCTAACACGGAAGCAAAGTAATTGACAGAAATGACCCTCAGCGCTATCTGTGTTATTTATTTCATGCAACAGTTACACTAAGGGTTGTTGCTTAAACGAGAAGGAATGTTTAAAGTGCAGTTTGTAGGATTAAATGGCAGAGGTGAGGTAGCAGATTGCAGCCAACGGAATACCCCCTCCTATTTCACTGCATCATAGACACATTTTAAAACATACTTATGAATATTATGTTCCATTTCGGCCAAGTCCATTCTGCTAGATGCGACTAAATTCTATTGAAAAGCAGATTGGTACAATGTCTTCTAATTGGGATATTATAAAGAAAACCAGGGAGAAAGCTTAATGAACCTTGAGACCGTGTAATAGCCCACAGACGTAGTTTCCTAAATGACTCTCATGTGAATACAGTCTAACCTAAAACTAAGCCTCGGGAAAAAGAAAGAGCTATTTTCGTCGCGCACGAGCGACCGAAAGCAAAAAAAATAACATCTCCATGTGGCTGTTGGCAGTGTGAATAATAATATCAGGGCGCAGTGATAACATCAGGGTAAAACGTCCCCTAGGGGCCCACGAGTCTTGACCATTTGCCGGGCCCCTGAAGCGTTTAGCTTATTTAGCGGTGGCCGGTCTGTTACAGGTGCACCGTGAACGCGTTCACGCCGGCTAAATACGCTGGCTATTTGGATAGCGCCTTTACAGAGCCGCTCAAGTGGAAATGTACTCATGTTTTGTCGCTGTGAACATGTAAACAACTCGGGCGACTTCCTCCCTTATGGCGTCCATAATAAACCTTTCCTAAACCCACCAGGGCGTCTCCGTGTGAGGTTCTCTCCAAATTAGCCTCAATGCACACCTACTTAATTACGTTACAGAGGTATGAGCTACACGCTAGCTGAATAGCTAAGTATACTTTCTCAGCGAGCAGCAGGAGGTAGAATAACAGCTTCTCACATCTTTTCCTGGTACAGCTGTTGACTCCATACCTTCCTCCTCTTACGCTCCTTCTCCTCCCCCTCCCCCTCTCCCTCTCCCTCCCCTCCCCCTCCCCCTCCCCTCACACCTCCTCCCTTTTCATTCTCTCCCCTCTTCTCTTATTACCTCTCATCATGACTTGTCAATTTGTCACCTCGCCTGTCCGTTTCTCACTCATCATCTCCTTTTCATTCCTTCCCCACACCTTTCTGTCAGACCGTTATATAATATATCATATGTACATTAAAGAAATAGCACCAAAAAAATACAAATTGGCAGTCACATCCATGATGGGGCTGTGACTGGTCAATTCATAATCTGTAATATTTTAAATTGTATTAAACCCACATCTGCTGTGGGGGGTAATTTGATGGCACTTATTTTATTATATTCCATATTTATATATTTTCCCAGCACCCCACTCTCATTACAGCTAAATATAAGCAGGGCAACAGACATGCGCTACAGTGCATTAAAATCACATTAATCAATGCAGACATCTCATTACCTCTGAACGAAGCGCTGATGAAATCATTTGCATATCATCGCACCCTGCAAAGTGGGTCGCGGGTGGAAAGATATTTTGTTAAAAATCTTTTCCAGGAAGGAAATAATAAGCAAGTTTTAAATGTTACATTTGTAGCTGAACAACGGATAAACCGAGTGGCTTGTGGTTAAACCATCTGCCCTCAAGAATAACAAGGAAGGCAATAAAAGATTGATATTTGTTTGTATTTGTTTTACGGCAGACACAAATGACTAATGACCAAATGACCTAATATTGGATCGTGCGACATCCAACATGTTTGAGAGGGTTGTTCCAATTCAAGTGTTCACCAAAAAACCATCAAGTGAAAGCAATGGGGGATGGCAGTAACAATATCCTTGCTGTATCTCTCATTTAGACGGTCCAGCATGGGGAGAGTACGCTGCTCACTAAAAACATCAAGAGGATGATGAGACGAAACGCAAGGAGCGATACACACTGTGAGGCCGGCTTCTCCTCGCTTGGTTTGTAAGCGGTCGAATACCGTTTACGTCTGGCAATGGAAATGTTCAAAGGGCTGACGTAGGCCCTATATATTTTAATCCCTGACCTCATATGTGTCATCATCGGTCGAAACGTTAGGTGTTGCTCAAACAATCAAGCCCTGTGATGCTATTGGTCAAATGAAATAGTGGCGGCTGTGGCCTTGGATAGCATGTGCTAGGTGTTATTGGTTTATTACTTTGTCTCCTTATTGGTGTTGAAGCTGTTGGAGACAATGTTCCACGGTTATTTTTTTATTAACCAGCGTAGTGCAATCCCAAAGCATCTCACATTCTGGTGTAACACCACACTACAGAGATAAAACAAAATAATCGAAGGATAAAGACAAATACAAGGCGCGTAAATGTGTAAGTAACGCTAAACGACAACAGAGAGCAGCTTTTCTTGTTAGCGCCGAGCTGTGGAGCCGGAAGACGCCCATAAATGCGGCAGTTGGTGTTTGTGGTTTATATATCTGGAGAAAACCCCTCTTCAGTTTTACAGGCGCTTCCATTTTACCACTTAAAATACATTTCATCCGTTCCTCGATCGACTGCTCGAGTGCGATCGTTAAGTGTGCGTAAGTGACGTGTCGGAAACATTATCTGACACTTTGTTGAGCGGTCTGTTGTTTGTGTGCCGCCTGACAAGTCATCTCACGTCGTAGTATCGACAGCCCATGGGCCTGACCTTGTGTGTAAGCCTGACCGTCGTTTCTGACGGAGGAGAAAACGATGATCGGTCAAATAATGCTGTCTCAATATTTTGCTGTGTTGAGGCCACGTTTCATTGGTCGAACACATTGAAGATGGGTTGGAATACCCCAAAATTTAATGGAGGCAGAGCTACATTTTACATTTACACATTTAGTAGATTTTTATCGAAAGCGATTTAAAAAAAGATCATACACACGCATGTGTGCACCGAGGCCGAAGTCAACCATGCAAGGCGACAGCCAGCTCTTTGGGAGCAGCGATAGGGTTAAGGGTTTTGCTCAGGGAGGACTCATGCCGGGGATGGATCTAGCAACCTTCCGGTTTCAAGCCAAGTCTTTGTTCTGCTAGTGAGAGTGTATCGCTATTTACCCCTCGAGGAGTTAATAACGGATGCTCTCGTCTCAGAGTGCTGTTCTGTTCTGTTGTTGTTGTTGTTGCCTAGAGAAGGAGAGAATTTGTTCTGGACAAATTTTTTATCAAACTTATTGTTAGAATTGGTGTGCGATAGGCTCCAACAAAATACTGATTCAGCTCGAGAGATGAAAAGACAACGATTTTGTTGGTATTAAAAAAAAGGACTGTGTTTTTAACTAAGTTCATACATATACATGCACATAATTGGTTTTATAGTTAATTAAAGTAAAATCAATGTAATGAACTATGGCTGTGGTATTACGTTTACGTGGTAGAAGTACATAATTGGTTTTCAAGCTTCCTTAAGTAAAATTAAAAGTAATATAATTAACATATTTTCCATTAGTTAATTTTAATAGACACTTTGTTCCACTTCAAGCCTTTTGTTTGAGCTCAAATTTATCTATTTGTTAATAAAGAAAGGAAGAGAGCCCATAGCAGTTTATGTTGCCTTCATGTTATCCTGTAATAATTGTTGTATTAAAAACGGTTTAGGGAGGGTCTGGTGTAAACCTCTTGACTCTTGAATAATGAATACATAAATAAATGAATGTCCTTGTGTGAAGGTCTAGCCTGAGAAACACCACAACTTCACTCCAAGCATGTTCTGTAACCCTAGGATTCTACTTTTTATTTTGTACTTCTGGAAGAAAAATACAGCGTTTAATTGAATAACAACTCGAGCATTGCTTTCTGTCCTTCTATCTCTCTCCCCCCAGTTCTCCTCTCTCTCTGTCTGTTTATCTTAATCATTTCTCCCTCTGTGTTTTTTCTTGGTAATCTTCTCTGTTATCCTTGTTATTTTATTTCTCACTCTCTTCTCTCGCCACTTCTTCCTCCCAGGCCATTTGAGTTATTAGCAGAGCTGTGTGTGTGTGTGTGTGTGTGTGTGTGTGTGTGTGTGTGTGTGTGTGTGTGCGTGTGCGTGTGCGTGTGTGTGTGTGTGTGCGTGCGTGTGTGTGTGTGTGTGTGTATTTCCCTCTCTCTCTTTGTGAGAGAGAGGGAGATTTAGCAAATTATTACTCCAAACTTGCAAGGGAAGAGACATTTTGAAATGTATTGCTGTTCAAACCCTTTGAGCATAAAGCGCACCAGAGAACATTACACAGCTCTCCTTTCAAATGATCAAATGTTTTAAGTTGACACAATGGCCCAACGGGAATGGCTGCAATTTTATAACCCGGATAAAAGATGAATATATATTTCATGTGCAAAAGATAAAATCAATTAAAATATGATAAAAGGTATCTCTAATTGACATTATTTAGTAAGTAACCCAAAACGTTACTATTTTAAATCTTAAAGAAGCAGCATGTTACACGTTTACATGTACTAAATCATAAATTGATCGCGATATGTCATCAGAGATGAAGGAAACGCGTGAAGGCGGAATGCTTGCTTCTCCGACAACAATGCTCCGGACTGTATGTTTTCCTTTTGAAGTTTCCCTCCCGGTCTGCCACGTCTGTTTTTGTTTTGCTTTCTGTGCTTCACTTTCCTCCGAGTTAACCTCGCCCACTGACGAAATCTCCAAAAGGTTGCGCTTTGGTCGTCTTTGCGCGCTCGTGTTCGTCCCTCTAAACCAAACCAAGTAGTATAGCGCTGTCTAACTCACCAAAACCAAGTAGACATTTGGCCTGATCCCTGAAGTACATTGTCTCAACCAAAGTAGTGGGGTCGCCTGGTTAGCCTAATCC
The DNA here is from genome assembly GCA_900291075.1 of Melanogrammus aeglefinus. Classification (NCBI taxonomy): domain Eukaryota; kingdom Metazoa; phylum Chordata; class Actinopteri; order Gadiformes; family Gadidae; genus Melanogrammus; species Melanogrammus aeglefinus. Next base: position 65,391 of record OLKM01001780.1, on the reverse strand, counting down.
TTACCAAGTAGCTTCTTTGCTCACTGGATTCTAAAGATAATACGGGACGAAATCCCCTCACCTTCACCGTCCCTGGTGAAGGTCCTGTATTTGAGCCATTCATCCGCCACGACGTGCTCTGGCCATGTACTGTGGCACTTTATACTGAGCCCCCTGACTTCACAAGGCTTTCTGGCCGAAAGATTTCTGGCAGAACTGGCTCTCTGGCAGAACTCCCTGAAGGCTAAGTTCACCCGTGGGCTGACCCCTCAAACAGATGGTCATGACTGCCGCTCGGACCGTACCCCAGCCAGCCAACGAGATGTAACGATAGCCCAGTTCTCTCTTGGTTCTCTCTCTCTCTCTCTCTCTCTCTCTCTCTCTCTCTCTCTCTCTCTCTCTCTCTCTCTCGCTCTCTCTCTCTCTCTCTCTCTCTCTCTCTCTCTCTCTCTCTCTCTCTCTCTCTCTCTCTCTCTCTCTCTCTCTCTCTCTCTCCCTCTCCATGTTGATTTGTCACTCGTTCACAATGGGAGACGACACTTTGTGACTTTACAAAGTGAATACAATGAGGCGTCTGATTTCCCTCCCAACAGACAAAAAAAAAAGTAATAAACTAATTTAGTATTTTTCTTGGGAACAATGTGCGGGAAATGAATCAACAGTTCAGAATTGCTTATTCTACATTTGGGTTATGTTATATTAAAGCCTATGCCTCACCAACAACCTGGTTACATTTATATTATCTATAGAGGGAATATTACCCTCTATGTATCCTTGAGTTATACCCTTTATGTATCCTTGAGATATAGACATGTTCTCCCGGATGGAACGTCCCGGGTTCAATGCCCAATGTCTGATGACTCCCAGACCTCCTTGAGCAGGCATGCATCACTTCTAACGACCCCGTCGTTATCTATTATTCATCAGTCATTTTATGTGGATAAAATAGGGTTTAGCGATTACTTGTTCAAACAAAGCGTCCACTTTGAAACACTTCAGACGTATGCTCGTGGCAGCCTTGCCGAACGGAACCAATGCCGACACAGACAAGTGATTCTGCTCGCCTTTGTTCTCGTGCCTTGTGATATGAATTCTGGTAAATCATCTCTATTGGTCTTATCTGTTCCCCTCAGGAGCACACATAAAGAAGCTATGGTCTCCCCGTGGAGACAGAGAGAGAGAGAGAGAGAGAGAGAGAGAGAGAGAGAGAGAGAGAGAGAGAGAGAGAGAGAGAGAGAGAGAGAGAGAGAGAGAGAGAGAGAGAGAGAGAGAGAGAGAGAGAGAGAGAGAGAGAGAGAGAGAGAGAGAGAGAGAGCCATTCAGGAGGGAAAGCGGAGTGTTCCCATTACCTGTAATCATTTTGGATGTACCCATTCTTCATCCTATTCCTCATGTGCCCTATTTGCTCCTCCTCTTCTTCCTCCCTAACCTCTGTGACCTCATCCTCTACGACTCTCTCTCTCTCTCTCTCTCTCTCTCTCTCTCTCTCTCTCTCTCTCTCTCTCTCTCTCTCTCTCTCTCTCTCTCTCTCTCTCTCTCTCTCTCTCTCTCTCTCTCTCTCTCTCTCTCTCTCTCTCTCTGCATGTGCTGTGTGTGTGTGTGTGTGTGTGTGTGTGTGTGTGTGTGTGTGTGTGTGTGTGTGTGTGTCTCTCTATCCTCTCCACCCCACCCCCTGTGTCTCCCATGCCCCTCTGAGCCAGCGATTGATTTAGTATTATTACTTTACACATCATGCCCTCTGCTTTGGGTCTACTGTTCTGGCTCTCTCTCACTCCCTTGCTATTTTAGTGTTCAATTTCAAGTTTTTTTTATTGTCAGTAGAATACAATGTTTTTGTAGATAGCCAAAGCAAGCACTAATATGCACAAGTGGTAATACAAGTTCTGTGTCCCAGCACCATAAACATTGGGCAGTGCTACAAGATCTTACCAATACGGAAAAAAATGAATGCTAAAAGCAACAATAAAAAGTACACTGTATATTATTTGTTTTTACCAGTAACTTATCAAAAACATACAGTTTTAGTTTAGTTCAATCCAGTGTAAATCTCTTTCAGTCCGCAAAAACGCAGCTGGAAAATACTTTTACTCTGTATAGTTATCAGTTATTCATTTTCCTCACCATATTACCATATATTTCCAACACCTTCCAGGGTGACTCTGTCTGTGATGGGACTATCCTCTGCTGGGCGGGGGCGGGGGTGTGTGTGGGGGGGGGGGGCGGGTGTTTTGCCGGCCACACCAGGTCAATGCTTTTGTTTCACTCAATGTGAGGTCAGTCAAAGTAATCACATGCTCCCCCCGACCGTTTACGACCAAACGGCGCGGGCGGTTTCGGTCGAGGCCCTTAGTGCTTTATTTTTCTCTTTGTTTACTTGAAAAAAAACATGGTCGGGCTGGCAGGTCGTTCTACGTGGCTGCGTTTCTAGTGCTGCTCGGGGCCCCTGAGCTGGGCTGCAGCTTTCTTGTCCCCTCGGGCCCTCTCTGGATATGTGCTGGTGGTGTAGAGTTTCAGGTTTCTTGGACCTGGACTCGTGTTTATTTTCCAACTAAATTTGGAAGGGCTGTGATATTTTGTTCCTTGGCAGGCACTATTGAGGGCTTTCAGGGTTTCAATTAGGTGTTTGCAATTTGCTAAATCGTTTAATCCTAATGTCTATTTAAGTTTGTGTTTGCGCTTCACGGGGCACTGCTATTCGGAGGATGTGGGTGGATCTCATATTTAAGTCTTAAATACACATAGGGCCCTATTTTAACGGTCTGAAACGCAAGTGAGAAGCGCCAAGCGCAAGTAGCTTTGTTGGCGGTTCTACGGCGATGTTGCTAGTTTACCGGCGCAAAAATGATTCTTGCGTCCGGCTCAAATCTAAAAAGGCTTGGTCTGAAGTAGCCTAATTACCCGTAGGTGTGGTTTGGGCGTAACGTGCAACAAACCAATGAGAGTGCCAGCTCCCATCCCCTTTAAGAGCCATGAGCGCATTTGAATCTGACGAGTTGATATTTTGACAGCGTGTCTGCAGTCTCCGATGAGACAGATGCACATGAATTTCGAACTTCAAATGGCTCAGTTTATGGCCAAATAAACTGGCCTAATTCGCAAATGGAATAAGGTTTTCTTCCACAACTTCAGAAATACTGAGTCCTCAAATAAATTTCGGCAAAGAAAACTTGACACACATATGATATGCGGTAACTGTGGTTCTATTTAATGATGTACGCAATACATTATAAACATTGTTTCTTATCAGTATTATCATGCATTATCGTTATCGACTTGTGTTCCTAATATGCATGTGCCCCCGTTAATATACATTGCCATGGACTGTATTATGCGTTATGTGGTTGGTTATGTGTTCACAGCTGGACGCACACACAGTCACGCACCTGCATTCATTAATTCTTTCACACATACACAAACGCTCATTCAAGATCATTCCCTAATTTACCGTCGCGTGGCGCAGGAGGGAAAAGAACGCGATGCGCCAGTTGCAAACTAGCAACGACACATGCGCCAGTGAGAAAGTCAATTGCCCCGGATGCAAGATAGGGCCCACAGTGTGTGTGTGTGTGTGTGTGTGTGTGTGTGTGTGTGGTGTGTGTGTGTGTGTGTGCTGTGGTGTGCCCTGTGTGTGTGTGTGTGTGTGTGTGTGTGTGTGTGTGTGTGTGTGTGTGTGTGTGTGTGTGTGTGTGTGTTTCTGAGTGTGTATGTGTTTGTGTGTATTCAAATCTGACTGTGTCTCAATAGAATTGCTGTCAGTGATTCCTGAGCCCAAAAGCCTGTTTTGTCTTTCGGGACAAGTGCACTGTGTTGCAATGCATTGTGGGGGGGCTCATATCAACCAACTACCAGACGCCTATCGAAACAAAAAGACCCAAACACATTGACGGCGGTGATCAAATCGCTCGTTGGCTGTCCGCGGACGCCGCGGGACGCGGGTTTTTTCCGATGGCGGCGGACAGGAGAACCCGTACGCGTGTGATGATCACAGGGCAGAAAAGTTTCGCCAAGCCTGTCACTTCCCGGCAGCAGGCGGGGCATGATTGATGGAAATAAAGGGAGACGACCCGTAACGTCGACACTGTCATCTGTCCAATCCCCATAAAGGATTCTATGATTGATGGTCCAGAGAAGCGTTTAGAACACTCACACCTCCACACTGCGCTTTCAGCACTCAGCCTGATTGTGTGTGTGTGTGTGTGTGTGTGTGGGTGTGTGTGTGTGTGTCTGTGTGTGTGTGTGTGTGTGTGTGTGTGTGTGTGTGTGTGTGTGTGTGTGTGTGTGTGTGTGTGTGTGTGTGTGTGTGTGTGTGTGTGTGTGTGTGTGTGTGTGTGTGTGTGTGTGAAAAGCTGACTATCAGAGACAGATTGAGATAGTAAAGCGACATCGATGGCATGTTTAAGTCAGTATCAGAATGACTGCGGCTGATTACATGTGTGAAGTGTGTGTGTGTCGTGTATGTGTGTGTGTGGGTGGTGAAAGCGTGATGGTGTGGAAATTTGAAGACCTGGTGGAGATAATGTCTGATTGAGAGGGTGTGTTGTTTTGTGCATTAGAGAGCGGGAGGAGAGGGAGCGATGGAGAGATAGAGAGAGAGGGGGGAGGTGTTTGTGTGGGCCAATAGTGAAGGACAAGACAAGATGTAACAGAGGTGAAAATAGGAGAGAGAGAGAGAGAGAGAGAGAGAGAGAGAGAGAGAGAGAGAGAGAGAGAGGGAGAGGGAGAGAGAGGAGAGAGAGGGAGAACTGAGAAGAGAGAGGAGAGAGAGAGAGAGAGAGAGAGAGAGAGAGAGAGAGAGAGAGAGAGGGAGAGAGGGAGAGAGGGAGAGAGGGAGAGAGAGAGAGGAGAGCGAGAGTAAACTGAAGACAGCTTGTGGAAAGATAAAGGAGATATAGAACAAAGTAACATGGTTGTACATGTGCCGGAGATTATCATAGGGGAGGCGATGTGACAGTGTACAGAATGATGGACAGATGGGTGGTGCGGAGAAGGTATGGCAGAGGAAGGATCTATGAAAAGAGTATACAAGTATAGCGATGAATCCAACGGAAGGTATTATGTGCATGTTTTAAGTGCAAACGAGCACATAAGTCCATGTGTGTCTGAGTCGTTTGAGTTGAGATTTCGAGGCTAAACATAACATAGCATTCCGTTATTTTCACGCATGGTACCGAGCCAATTCAATTGCCATAGTTACACCCTGAAATTGCCGGTGAATAGCCATAGCTGATTTATCACTTCAACTTAAGGCTAAGTTGCATCAAATGTATTTAAAGTAGCCTACACACTAAATCTCTGTCAAATTAGCATAAAACCACGGCACGCTATTTACCGGAACGCGAGTGGAAAAGGTCATAAAACGCTGTACTCTTCGCTGCCTTTCGTGGTGCTACTCTTCCTTTGGAAATCTCGGTTGAAAGTGATTCAATTTGCATACAGCGTTCACAGATTGCAATTGTTGATCCGTGGCTGTTAGAAGTGCGTCAAATAAAGTATGACGGATGAAAAACAACAAGGACTGGCGACGCACGAACAGATTGTGCTACGCCAAGTCGCTGTGAGGTAATGTCTTCTCAATGACTCCCCCACTTAACACACCGCCTTGACGTCTGTCACGAGCGCTCATAAGGTTCTTCGGCTCATTGGATTGGTTGATTTTAAACAGATTGGCCACTCCCACCACAGCTACTTTTAACCATACCTGATTTGGTCGATTGTGTCTTTATGTAGAACTTGAAGAACAAAGATTAGCGCCGTTATGATATAACAGCAACATAGGGCAATGAGGTTGACACTTTATAGTAACATTCGGTCATAATTCATGTTTAAGCCCAAAGTGAAGGATGAACTAAACTAACTAATAAAACATTCATTTATAAGTAGCCTAATTTATATAAATTTTATGTTAATGATAAGTTCATCATTCACTACAGGCTTATAAATTAATGGTTTCATTCTGTTTAGCTTTAACAACAATACACGACGAGCTTGTCACAAACCAAAATATTGTTATTCTAAATAGGTGCGCAGTTGCGCACAGTATAAAAGATTCATTGATATGCATTTAACGGCTTACATTAACATAATCATTTCCATAAACCTTTACCTGTGAAAAGAATACACCAGGCGTTGCGGTGTCCAACTGAGGAAATATATCCGATCCAACTTCTGCTCTGATTTCACTTCTAATGAAGCTCTTTGAGTCTGCCTCATGTATGACAAGTGCTGTATGAATAAAGTTGCCTTGCCTTGCCTTGTCTAATTTGTGGGCTATTTGTGTTGTCGTGGGTGGCTCACACGAGTGATAAGTAAGACTGAAAGCACTGGTAGGACGCATCGTGTGGTTTTCTGGTGAGAATGCTAATCAACCAACTCTATCAGTCAGAGTGTCTGTGTCGGCATATGTCATTGACTATGGTTTCTCATAATTGGTCAGTTACAAAAAGTGTGTGTGTGCGAATTGTGCGTGTGTGTGTGCAGGCTTTATAGATACAATTCCATTTCATTTGTGTGAGGGTCTGTGTGTGTGTCTATGTTTGTGTGTGTGATTCCTTATGGATAACATTCTATTTGATTTGTGGACGTGCCAGCGTGCGTTTGTGTGTGTGTGTGTGTGTGTGTGTGTGTGTGTGTGTGTGTGTGTGTGTGTGTGTGTGTGTGTGTGTGTGTGTGTGTGTGTGTGTGTGTGTGTGTGTGTGTGTGTGTGTGTGTGTGTGTGTTTGTGGTGTGTGGTGAGAGAGACAGCGACTGATAACAGCAGACATGTTTACATAATACATATACATGCTGGTGCACTTTGACACATAGAGCTGTCAGAGATGGGTGCGGATCGCCCAGCCTTTTTGTAAGAGGTGAACATTCCTCTCCTACCTGTCAAGCGTCACCCTTAACACGCGGCCGTTGGATTCCGAACATGAAGGTGATTGTACCAGTCACAAAAAATACCAAAAAACTTCAAAATAACAGCTCAATTCCCCAGGCCTATCACTGGTCCTTTTAGATCTGGATCCGAGAGCCAAAATCAACCCCTGCCAACAGCCAATGGCGGAAGGCTTTGACAATTTGGCATGTAAAATAATTGAGGGTTTGCAATCGCTTGGCTCGTAGATGCTTCCACTATGGCAGCAGGTAAAAAGATACAATCCTAAAAGTTAATTTGGAAGGAAATATGCCACCTTTTTTTCTTCTTTGTCCTCAAAGCTTAATGTTGTCTCGGGTTGATTAAAAAAACTAAAACCTTAAATGTCACATGCATAGTCCCAAAATCTCTGCTTTCTTTCAAAATAACAGTATTTGATTCTAGAGCGCAGTCTGTAATTGGAGAAAATAATTCATGCCAACAGTGAATCGCGACCCAAATTTGCTGCAAACAGGTAGTGTCGGCTATCTGGGCCTAG
>OLKM01001780.1:45518-53018 GCA_900291075.1 Melanogrammus aeglefinus | reverse complement strand
GGGGGGGGGTCGCAATAGAGGAGAGGGAGAGACGGATGCGGACGGAAGCGGAGAGGAGGAGGAAGAGGAGAAGGGGTGGGGGGTGGGGGGTTGGGGGCAGAGAGCGGGAGCAGTAGCGACGGGAGGGTTGCCAGAGTGGAACCCAAACTAGGCTGTGAGAGAGGGCAGATTATTGACCCCCAGACCTCCCATCAGCCACATGGTGGAGGTCAAATCCCTCTCCTCTCTCCTCCCCTCCCCACTCCCCTTGAAGGTCTGCCTGTGTCCTTGAGCATCAAGGTCAGAGGCTGCCATCTCCGTCCTTTTTAATGGCTGCTAAAGGAGTCTACTATTTGTGTTGTTTTTACAATACGGTTCCATGGATGAACGGTGTGTTTCATCGCTGTATTCATAAGCTGCCGAGACATGTTATCAAACAGGTGTTAGGTAATTATTTCAAATGGCTACATGGTCTAATTCAGCAATCAGTTACAATTATTAGTTATTTAGTCATGTGGTGACCTTCTTGGAACGACGTATGATGTATGTTCTCATGCACACTAATTGCCACCGCTTATGTAGTAGTGTCCTTGCAGCATCTATTAGTTGCTAGAATGTGCCGAACCCCAGCGTTTTCACGCCTGTAGTCATTAAGAGCAGGGTACTAACTACGGCGTCGTGTTCAACTGAGTCACACCAGGATCCAAGCTTTGGTTAATGTGCAATTTCAGAATAACACAACGCCACCTCCACTCAGGAGGTGAAAGTCATTAGCATGTATCAAACACCGTTGTCTAGACACCACGCGTCGGGCGACGCCTGCGTCCCTTCAACAGGTTGTGTCTCGACTTTATCGGTGACATTCAAGACAACATCAGAGGCATCGTGGATGTTGTTGTATTGTTGCAACACACTTTACAAAAATGTAGCACGGTTATATCCTGTTCAAATTATGAAAACACCAGAGATGACCTGGCTTGGGTCATCACGGTTCAGTCTCTCATTTTCAGTTTGGTTTGGTACTATATATATATCAGCAAAGTCCCAACTTTTCTCGGTTCTGGGACCTCAGTGGTGGAACGAGCTCCCTGCCGTTCTCAGGACCGCAGAGTCGCTCACTATCATCCGAAAAAAACTCAAGACTCACCTGTTCAGAGTCCACCTCGACTCTGCATAGCCACCCTCCCCCCTCTGGCCACCATTGTACACTGTATTGTATTGTATTGTGTTGTATTATATTATAGTACTTAACTGTGTAGCAACTGCAGTAGCTGCTATCATTGCTGTAACACGGGGAATTGGTTAGCCTAGCGATTGTTGTACTTGCACTTGGTTCTATGAACATCCTTTCTGTACCGACAGCGATATATTGATGCACTTCTTATGACAAATGTACTTATTGTAGGTCGCTTTGGATAAAAGCATCTGCTAAATGCCCTCAATGTAAATGTAAAAATATATATATTTAATTTATATATACATGTATTTACGTATTTTTTTACTTTTTATAAACCGAGGGTAGGCTCGCTATGACATCAGATGCTCCGGCTTTCACCCCTTTCACCCCTTTTGGCTAAACTACCCTTCTGAACTGATCAGCATCAGCAACCGTCTTGCCAGTGAACTCACAATGGAGTCTGGCCATGGATGACATCACGCAGCGCAGCCAATGGGATCGCTGACATTGTTCTGGCCCCTTTTGAACGTGACTCATAGTCAGCCCCCTGGTTCAGAGTGTACCCTCCTACCCAGCCTCACATTGCATCATGAGAGAGTGTAATGCTTGTCTCATCATCATCATCATCATCATCATCATCGTCATCGTCATCGTCATCGTCATCGTCATCGTCGTCATCATCGTCATCCTCATCGTCACCCTCATCATCCTCCCCATCACCGTCAACGTTGGCGTGGTCCTCCTCCTCCTCCTCCTCTCCTCCTCCTCCTCCTCCTTCCTCTTCCTCTTCCTCTCTCCTGAGTCATCGCCGCTCTACCGAATGCATCGCTATATCTCCCTTGTAAACATGATGCATTGTGACAGCTCCCATTAAGTGGATCACCCAAATTACTTTTCAGCAATGTTCATCCGCGTGGGTCCGTTGTACGTCCCTGCGCCCGTTCATCTATCCGCTGAGTGCCTGATAGCGCCGGCTAATTCCTGTCGGACATTATGGGCATTCTGGATATGATTGAATCCTTGCGCTGACAATGAGCGTGCCTGTGAGTGTGGGCGTTGGGGGTTGAGGGGGTGGGGGGTGGTTGGGGTGCAGCGGGGGAATTGGATATTTAACTGAGCGAGGTTTTCTGCATAAGACCGCCATAAGGCCTATCGCCGCGCCGTCTCGTGCTTTTTTCTCTCTATCGCTCTCCTCCCCTGTGAGGTCTCTTCTCGCTTTCCCCTCGCTGTTCTTCCTCTGATTGGCTCTGGTCTCCTCTCGCTCGCTCCACTTACGCTGTCACGTTGTCCATCTCCTCCCTCCCCTTTCTCTTTACTCCATTACCTTTCCCTTCCTCTCGCTATCTCTCTCTATCTCTGTGCTACCTCAATTTCCCTCTCCTGCTCTCTCTCTCTCTCTCTCTCTCTCTCTCTCTCTCTCTCTCTCTCTCGCTCTCTCTCTCTCTCTCTCTCTCTCTCTCTCTCTCTCTCTCTCTCTCTCTCTCTCTCTCTCTCTCTCTCTCTCTCTCTCTCTCTCTCTCTCTCTCTCTCTCTCCCTCTTTCTCGCTCTCATTCTCTCTCTCTCTCGCTCTCTCGCTCTCTCTCCCTCCCTCCCTCTCTCTCTGTCTGTCTGTCTGTCTGTCTGTCTGTCTGTCTGTCTGTCTGTCTGTCTGTCTGTCTGTCTGTCTGTCTGTCTGTCTGTCTGTCTGTCTGTCTGTCTCTCTCTCTGTCTCCCCCTCCCACCCTCTCCGGTGCGCTACCCCCCTTCTATCTCTCGGAGCTCTAAGTAGCCACAAATGGTTCCTAATAGCGTCCAATGGAGATGAATTGATTGTTGTGTGAATTGGATCGATGGCAGATTGCGTCTGCCGTACACAGTGGGGGTGCTCGGCAGTTCACTGGCTGTAATTAAGTTATCAAATAAACCACAGAGCGTGCCGTGTATATTCTCTTTTTAGGAGAAGTAAAAGTTAATGGTGATCCCGGGGAAAGAAGGAAACAAAAATTGACCCGTTTGGCGATTGTGTGTGTGTGTGTGTGTGTGTGTGTGTGTGTGTGTGTGTGTGCGTGTGCGCGTGTGCGTGCGTGCGGTGCGGTGCGTGCGTGTGCGTGTGTGCGTGCGTGCGGTGCGTTGCGTTGCGTGTGCGTGTGTGTGTGTGTGTGTGGTGCGTTGTCGTTGTTTTAGGATTGTGACCCACCCGACCTGTGTTCAATCGCGTTGCAACTCGCTGTGCTTACGCCCCCCTTTCATTCATGTCTGTGTTGCTGTCGCTATTTCTGTCGCTGCCTTTCTCTCGCTCTACTTCCTCGTCTGTTTCCCTCTCACCGCTGACTCTCATTGTCTCACGCCCACTCGTTCTTTCCGCCTCAACGTCGCGTTCCGCCGTCTAGACCTGTGGAGCCAGACTCGGCAGCCGAACCCCGGCCAGGACCGGCGGGGGGGAAGTCAGACCTCCACCCTTGGCCTTCCTCCCTTTAACCCCGGGCCCCTGTCTTTCTCTTTGACCCTGTGTGTGTGTGTGTGTGTGTGTGTGTGTGTGTGTGTGTGTGTGTGTGTGTGTGTGTGTGTGTGTGTGTGTGTGTGTGTGGGTGTGTGTGGTGTTGTGTGTGTGTGTGTGTGTGTGTGTGTGTGTTGTGTGTGTGCATGTTGGGGAGCGAGAGGGAGTGCGACAGTAACTATGACTTTGGGCAGGGTGGCAGGACAATGGGGCGAGCGAGAGCCATTGAGAGCGAGAGTAAAAACACTAAACGTAAGAGGAGGCAAAAACACGACAACCGGTTAGGCGCAGAAAAAGGACAAGAGGCAAGTGGGTACACTAAGACACAAAGAGGAAGGACAAAGGAGGCTGTTGAGAGGGAGATGACCGGGTGAGGGTGGAGGGTGGGGTGGGGGGGGGCCTGCACGGTGGGGAGGGAGGTGGGGGTGAATAGAGATAGGGAGAAGTTCAGGTAATTGCCTGTTTTACCCGTTATCTGGTAACGGATGATCCCGTGTTAAATATGCAAGAGGGGAAGAGAGAGGCAGAGAGGCGATGACATCGTTAGGGTTCGCGGCATAGAAAGGGGGGAAACGAACGCAGGTGCACAGAGGAGAGAAGAGAAGGGACCGAGGGAGAGTTTGACAAGCAGGTGAGGCGATGGAGAGACTACAGAGCACTGCCGAGACAGTGTAGGTGTGATGGGACGAAGACAGGAGAGGAAGAGGCAATCTTTCCCTCAGCTATCCTCGTTTCCTCCCTCTGCAAAAGTAACTAAAGCAATCCAACTGTGGCCAATGCCATCTACTCTGGGTAGACTCAGGCACTCTCTGTCCTTGTAGCTCTGTGTCTCTGTGTGTTTCTGCCTACCCCTCTTTCCCCTCCAAGGGTCTGTTATTCACTGCTCTCCCTGTCCCCGTGCCTACATTATGGTTTTTCACCACCCAACAGTACCTCGTTCCACCTGATCAGTACATTGTCCCTTCTTTACCATTGTGTGTCCCTGTGCGCATGACTAAAACTCCCATGCTATCCGTCTTGGCTCTTTTGTATACCGTCTGTCCGGTTGGCTTGTTCCTCATCAGTTTTCCCAGAATGCACTGGGGTGTAAGCCTTTCGCTGTCATTAGTGTTCTCTGCAATGTGTTTTTTCTGTGGCTCTCTCTTTTATTGTCCTCTATATTCTCTTTATCTATCTATTTTATACCTGATTCCTGCTGTTTCGGGGCGGGAGTACCCAGGGCTTTTCAACCACACACGCATACATACACGCGTATATGCACACAAAAGCACACGCACTCACTCATTCATTAATTCTAAATCAATGGCTAATTAGATGTCGCTCTCACACTTTGCTCCCAGTTAGGGAACTGGTTTAAACTGGTTTGGGAAAATGTGTGTGTGTGTGTGTGCGTGTGTGCGTGCGTGTGCGTGTGTGTGTGCGTGTGTGTGTGCATACGTGCGTACGTGTGAGTGCCTAAAGACCTTGTTACTCAAGTACCAGCAGGCACTGTCTAAACTGGTTTGGGAAAACGTATATGTTTGTGTAAGTGTGTGTGTGTGTGTCCGTTCTGCTCACACTACTGTTCCTAGGATGAACGCAAAGTGACACATGTATATAATATTATTATTTACTGTTAGAGTAGTAGTAGTTTGCAGTAGCTAGTGGTTATAGTAAAAAAATATATATTATTAATATATATATATATATTTCCTTGCCCTTGGGTATTGAATTTTTTCTGAATTTCCGATCTGTTAAAAAACAAATAGAAGCAACGTCCACAAATTAAATTCCTGCTGAACATCATCAAGGACGACCACTTATTGAGTTTTCAGGACAATCTTTCTTTGAAAGCGATTATTTCTTGAATCACACCCAACAAAGAATTGCGAGCACGGACAAAAGCGATCATCACAGCCTCTAAACAGATTCCAAGCACTCTTCCGCACCCTGCCTCAGTGCAAAGACGACATAAAACATGGAACGCACACAACAATAGGTCTTAATAAAAAATGTCCCCACAAAGCCCAGCTGTTTTTAGTGGCAGCAGTAATTACACAGCAGGCCCCGCAACCCAGAAGGCTTCTGGCTCCCCTCTATCTGCGGAACAGGGTTCCAGAAGGGGGACTTTTAGGATAATTAAAGCAGGAGGATAGTGATGGATGAAGCAGACCCAGCGACAGTGCTGTAGCACCTCAGCCAAGCCCTGAGCGAAAGAAAGAAAAAAAAAAAAAAAAAGGAAAGGACTAAATTAGCGGCATCGCTAACAGTCGATGCTAATAATGTATCGGACGGAGCACACCGGAGAAACCGCTGTTCCGCCTGCAGGCGAGGTGGGAGATTGAGAATGGACGGATTGATAAGGGGAGTGGAGGAATGGCTTTGAATTTGATATTTAGGTCATGGCAGCAGAGAGCCTAGGCCTTCCCGAGAGTGAAGCCGAAAAAAGGGGCACGAAAAAAAAACGCAAAGCAGGTGATTTCTCAGGTGAAACAATAATAAAAAAAAGGGTTTGCGGATGAAGTGTGTGCAGGAGGAGGGGTCTTAGGGGGAAGATAATATTGTGTCAAGTAGACCCAACGTAATGGGGGTCTTTGCTGGGAGTCTTAACACGGTCTCGTGGCAGGGGGATTCGTAATCCGTTTTTTTTTTTCCTCGGCCCCCTTCTTATTCAAGACGCGGTTCCCCCTCGCCGGCTCCCCGTCTGAGCCGAGCGAACGCTGTCACTTAAAGCGTCGGACGACAACTCTCTCTCTTCTACTCCTCCGTCGATTCCTGTTGTCTGTGGGATTATTCTCTTTTGGTGGGGGTGGGGGTGTGTGGGTGGGAGGGGGGGGGGGGGGGTAACGAGCGAGCGCACGCGCACACGGTTGTGTCACAGGGATGAACAAGTGGTAACGGGAGAATATAATGCATGCGCCGGCGCTACACACAGTCTCGGAGATGAGCCGAAGCATCAAAGGCTGTCGCTGCAACAGATCCTGCAGGAGCCAGGCAGCCCCTCTCCTCAAACCGTACCTGTACAGCCCTGGAGGTTTGGTCTGCTGTCGTGTCTTCTAACACTCCCTCCCCCCATATGCTCTTTATCTCTCCCTCTCTCCATGGAGAACTGCCTGCCTGCCTGCGTGCCTGCCTGTGTGTCTGCCTGTCTGTCTGTTGCCCTCCTTCGCTAGTTTCCTCTCTTTGTCTGACTGTCTGTGTGTTGGTGTCTTTCTCTTGCCTCCCTGGCTGTCTTATCGTTCTGTCTTTCTTGCTTCATTTTCATTGATGTATCGCGCTCTCTCTCACTGTATCTCGATTTCAGTCTCTCTCTCTTCCGACAGTTCATATGGTATACATTTACATTGCTAAAGCACACCATTACAATATGATGAAACATAATTTTTCAACAAAATAATAACCTCTCTCTCTTTAAATATATTTAATTCATATTCATCATTCATGTTTCCCTCTCTGTGGTACTCCGTGGACTTTGTGTCTGAATGTATAATTTGGTCTATCTGCATGTCTACCTTTCTGTCCACCAATCAGGTTGAATGGATTTCTATATAAGCAGGTTTGATGGTGTTAATTAACTATGGTTAAAATCCAATCAAGCTTAATTTCAATCTATGAATAAAGGTGTCTGTATGTCATCCCTTGTGTGAATTTAACACATAAATGCTTTGTGATTTTTATTTATCCCCTTATGCTTTACAGATGGAAAATCATGAATATGTATTACGTAAGATATTCCCACTTCTGTGGACTCTTCTTTTGAATATTTAACCTCAAAAATAATAAAATCCTTCCTCCCTCAAACCTTTTTTGCAGTCATGCTGTTGAATCGTTTCTCCTCCAAGTCAATCTAGGATTGTCTGCAGCCACTCTAAATCGTATTTGTCTATT
>OLKM01001780.1:30518-40518 GCA_900291075.1 Melanogrammus aeglefinus | reverse complement strand
TTCTCTTCATCCCCCCCCCCTCCCTCTTCCTCCACGTCTCCCCCTAACCTCCTCCTCCTCCTCTCCCCCTCCTCCTCCTTCTCCCCCTCCTCCCCCTCCCCCTCCTCCACGTCCTCTCCTTCCTCCCCCTCCATCTCTTCTTCTTCATCCTCTTCCCCTCCTCTTCCTCTGCCCCGCAGTATGCAGCATGGCTGGTCATGTGGATGACCTGGAACGTCTTCGTCATTTGCTTTTACCTGGAGGTTGGAGACCTGTCCAAGGTAAGAATCCCCCCCACACACCGTTACACATGTCACACTGGGCAAACACAGTGAAGCCTCATGCAGGAAGACTCCCTACTTGGTGTATGTTATGTAAATAACGGTCCCTAACCCATCGATATGTTACATCAATCAAAGTGTGGTTTGTAGACTGCGTTGCGATTTTGAATGAACCCACTTTAACTTTGAAAGTGGGCAGATTGACAGAGTGGGTGGGGACCCATCTTGGGAAGATTGAATACTTTGTGCAGTGGAGTCTTGATATACTCAAGAGTGCTGTAGGTAGGATTTAGTAGCTAATAGTTGGGTGTTATTTGTTATAAATGGCAGAGCCACCCGTCAGCTTCTAAAGAGCGCTGCAAGAATATCCATTTTGTGTAGACCATAGTGCCTGCCTCTGAATGAGCCAATTTAGATTTCAGACCGTATTTTTCAGTTTTATATTTGGCTTGCAAGGCTATATGCTCTTTAGCCTCGTGAGACCATCCTGATATTGACGTTCATGTTTTCTGATAAATAGGAATCTGGCCGTGGTTTGGGCCGTAATGATTTCCAAATAAGGCCACAGCCTCGCGTTGTTCAATAGACTCCAGCCAATCAGAGTGACGCTCGTGCGCTCCTCCCTCTCGTCCAATCCGGTTTGAAGTAAAGCAAAAAAAAACATGTTCTGATTCCAGGATTGGTGCAGATTTCTGTTTGTCTTTTAACGATGTTATTCAGTCTATTTTCAATCCTAAACTGTTTGGATTGCTACTCCATCCTCGGGCCCCACGAGATCATCCCCAGACCGATCTGCAGAGAGAAACAGAATGTGAACTCGCAAGATGTATTCATTACGTAACGGGGACGGTGGCGTTAGCTTATAGGGTGATGGGCTAGTGTGGCTCAGTGGATCGGCTAATTCTTTAGGCGAGATTAAATTAGCGGCGTGGAGTGACTATGTCAAATGATTGCATCGTAATTGCATCGTATAATAATACCATTACTCTAGCCTCAAAATGTCTTCTTTTAAATGTGTTTGCAAGGGGGTTGTATAATATACAACCCCCTTGCAAACACATTTAAAAGAAGACATTTATTATTATGCAGATCATTGAAAAAAAACACATGCGCTTGTATGGCGTGTGGATCGATTTAATTTATTTTAAATTGTGGCTTTTGAGTTCTTCCGAATTAGCCGTATGATTATGGCAGGGCCATAAAATGGGAATGGCAGTATGGGTAAGAGCTCCATGTTTCTGTTAATTCTGCGCTATGCACACAAAGCCTGCTGGCCTCCTCCAAGACGCAAGGAAGAGAAGCCTCATTTCAAACACTTAATTGGTATAGGCTACATTAGTTCACTAATGGCATTCTCTCATTTAATGGATTATACATATCTTATCTTTAGACCTTAAGGACATTCAAGAGGGACTTCAGTAAAGTGAAAACGTGAGCTAGCCTGGGTCAGTGGTTTAAAATTCAGCGTGCACCCCTGGTCCGAGAGTCCAGCTATAGAGAGTACGTAGTTCCGTATTAAAAAGTAGTTTCTAGGTTAACATCAAACCACATTGGCGATATGATTAATGAGTGATTTCCCGTGGAATATGCTTTGGGGGTATACCATTAATGGGAGAATATGAGCTTTTTAACAAGAAAATCTGTCCAATGACAATTTAATAGTATGACCAGGCATGGAGGTCTAGTAACGCAGAGGTTTCATTGGAATAGATTATTGCCGATGCCATTTAAATGACTTACTCGCTGTTCTCCAGGTGTGCTTAATCAGTGGAATCAGCGGCTGCAGTGATTGGTCGGAATGAAGACATGTGTGCTTTTGACCCTCCTGTGATTAGTCACCCTGTGGGATGCCACTGCGAGAATAAATTTGATCTCAGTGTTGGCGGCCACATTGAGAAACATAGGCGTTCAGGTTTATAAATAGGTACATGATAATATTATGGGATACCATGCCATTAAACAGTATAACGAGTGTGTGTTTTTCGTGTCCCCTTTGAAACCAAATAATGTGTTTCTCTTTGCTCGTTTTGGCCTCACGGCAAACCAAAAAAAAAGGGCTGTTTATTTATCCTCAAACACAGCGTGACTGATGTCCAATTATGTATTTGTTCCAACTTCTCACTGGTAAGACCCTAAGATGTTCAAGTGAGGGTCTGTAATTACCACAGTTGGGCAAAGGCAGGATTAGACTAATAAGTTTATTTTCAACAACTGTGTCAATTAGCTGGTAACAAAAAGACAGGCTATGGCAGTCACCGGGCTCAAGGACATGCTAACAGTGACCCACTTAGCGCGGCAAGCGGTCATCCATTTTACCACTGCGCCGGTGCCGAACTAGGGCAAGGCGGGGAGAGGTATTATCATGATAATCACAGGGTATGTAGAGCAATATCGACACCGTATTATTATGCTAATAGACTCAAAACGGCAGTCCACACGGTACAGCTGTCCACATGAGGGCCCCGACATACAAATATGATGTCTGTCATATCTCTCTTGCGAGAGGTGCCTAGAATTCATGAATAAATTAGGGTTATTTTAGAAATACAATAAAAAAAAATGGCCGTCAGAATTAATTCCCTCTTTTCATTGATTTTCAAACCTCAAATTTGTACAATTTCGGGACAATGGCTTGTCACCATAATTCATTGGGAGCACAAAACCCGATACAACCGTAGGACTTAAGTTTTATTCCATGACTATACAACCACTACACCACTCAGAGACTATTATATCAAGGGTGATGCTGAATTATTGCTCGCCCCAACGCAAAACTCATTCCATAGACGGCTTGTATCTGGTAACTCTTTGACAGCACACACTCTCGTAATACAAGAATTCAACAAATGGGTCTATTTTCCCTCCTCCAGCCTCTAGCTGTTTTTTTCCCTCTCGTTTCGCTTTCACTCTATTGGCTCCATCTCTCCCTCCCCTGCTCTTCCCCATGTCTCTCCATCCGTCCAATCTCCTCCTGTTTCACCTATAATCAACTCTTTTTTTTTTTTGAAAGCCTCAGGGTGCCAATGCAAATTTGTCTCCCCTCCCTCCCTCCCTCCCTCCCTCCCTCCCTCCCTCCCTCCCTCCCTCCCTCCCTTCCACTAACTTTAACACTATCTCTCGCTCCATCCTGCTTTCACACCCTCCTGCTCTCCACTCGGTACACCTCTCCAAAATAAAATGTTTCTCCTCCTTTCTGTTTCTTTGTTTCGTACTTTGTCTCTCTCTCTCTCACTCTGTCTCTCTCTGTCTCTCTCTGTCTCTGTCTCTTTCTCTCTCTCTCTCTCTCTCTCTCTCTCTCTCTCTCTCTCTCTCTCTCTCTCTCTCTCTCTCTCTCTCTCTCTCTCTCTCTCTCTCTCTCTCTCTCTCTCTCTCTCTCTGTCTCTCTCTCTCTCTGTCTGTCTGTTCTCTCGCACTCTCTCTTTTCTCCCTGTCTCTCTCTGTTTCTCTCCCTCTTTTCTCTCTGTTTCTCCGTCTCTCTCTCTCTGTTTCCCTCTCTGTCTATCTTTATTTTGCTCTTTGTTTTTCTCTCTCCCTCTCTCCCTCTCTCTCCTCTTTCTTTCCATGGCTCTCTCGCTCTGCCTCTCCCCTCTCCCTGCTGCGATAGCGTGAGGGATAATCATTATCAAAATAATACCCGATGGTGTGAAGGCATCGCGTTGTTTTCTGCTGTTCACCGCCCGATCAATCTTGTTCCATTGTCATAACATCAGATATCCCCTCAGCCACTGCAGTCACGGCAAACCAACGCCGAGAGAGTCTCTCTGATGCCCCGTGCGAGACGGAATAGCCCTCAGCATGTTGGGTTCAAAACAGTTCACTGAGACTTTTTGTTTTGTTGCTGCTGTTGTTGTTGTTGTGGTTGTAGTTGTTGTTGTTGTTGTTGTTGGTGTTAATGAATGGAGGACTATAAACCTGTCCTCTGAAGGTCAACCGATAGAGCAAGTCTGTGCCGCGTTCACAGCGGTGTGCCACCAAACCCCAAAACGTCTTGTGATAATGACTGCATCGAGGTTCAATCGGCGCATTCAAAATGCCATGGCATTTGCATATGCCCTAAGGTTTGTTGTTTTTTGTGATTGATATGGGGGCGGGGGGGGGGGGGGGGGAGAGGAGGATCTCAATATCATTAATTTAACTAACCTTCTAATGAGCAAAAACATCAATAGCCTAACTATGTGATCTGAATGCCTGTGTGTTTTATAGGGGGTTCTCTATCATGTTAATGGGCATTTAAACTAGCGGACTAAAGCTATCAATTGAGCCCTCTATTGGCTGATATACAGTATAATACGAGCAGTAAAAGGGGGCGACTTGTTCTCTAGACATGGCAGCTTTCACATTGGATTACAATCATCGCAACACACTGCAAGTACAACAAACCACAAGGCCTCTTGGGAAATGTAGTCCACTGCATTCAAGTGTATGTTCCACTCCCATGCTTTGATAGATAATGTGCTTAACACTTCGTCCGTACTGCTGCTTCAAATCCTATACAAACCTCCCTTTCCCCTCTTTCTATCCTTTGTCTTTTCCTTGTCTCTTTTTCTACCAAAACTGTCTCATTTTAATAAATAAATAAAAATAGGCAACTGCCATTGTGTTACAGATACACACACTCTCTCTCTCTCTCTCTCTCTCTCTCTCTCTCTCTCTCTCTCTCTCTCTCTCTCTCTCCTCTCTCTCTCTCTCTCTCTCTCTCTCTCTCTCTCTCTCTCTCTCTCTCTCTCTCTCTCTGGTTTCCACCCACTCTGTCAATTTCAGAGCTACATGCATATGAACCCACACTATCCAGCTGTCAATCATTTTTACATTGAGAGTGTGTGTGTGTGTGTGTGTGTGTGTGTGTGTGTGTGTGTGTGTGTGTGTGTGTGTGTGTGTGTGTGTGTGTGTGTGTGTGTGTGTGTGTGTGTGTGTGTGTGTGTGTGTGTGTGTGTGTGCATATGAGGGTGTGTGTTTCCCATTGCTCTCCCAGCAGTGGTGAAATCTGTCATCTGCCATATGAGTCAACTGTCAAGAGGGGCTAACGATGGACGACACACACACACACACACACACACACACACACACACACACACACACACACACACACACACACACACACACACACACACACACACACACACACACACACACACACACACACACACACACACACACACACAAAAAAAAACATTAACATACAAACTTACAAAAAATAAAAAAACACACACCAACACCCAGACACACACCAACACAGGGGAACCTACGTGCACATGAAAGCAGAAGGCTCAGAGCTTATTTTAGGAGCCGGGGCTGTCTGGTGCACACAGCCCTGGGTGGACAGCACGGGACGAAGGAGACGGGCGGACAAAGGGACGAGGACAGGCGACAGAGAGGAGAGGGAGAGGGGGCACTCAGTGGGATTACGTGGGCGGCCGAGGCAGGGATGGAGAGAAAGTGGTGAAAAGGAAAGGGGAGGATGAACAATACTTTGAGAAAGAAATGGGGTTTGGGGAAAAGAGGAAGGTTTTTATGATGTTCAGAATGTGTCATAGCCACATGTCTGTGCCTGAGAACAAGGGGAGGTAGGGGGGGGTTGGGGGGATGTGAGGAGGAAGGAGATAAGGAGGTATTGACCAAAACAAACACGAAGGGAAACGTTGCAGAGCTGCGTTCCTGTCCTGAGGTTTTTTCGACTCTCGGACGTTAAATGCAAGGTCCTAAAAATACAGCACCACCTGCTTATCTTAAATCATCAGTCGAAGGGCAAGGGGAGAGAACCCAGAAAAAAAAAACAGCGCAGGAAAAGCGAGCAAACCTTGGGGGGGAGATACAAAATAAGCCGTTGGTATAGAAAATGGCTCAGTACACTCTCAACTCGAGGAAAGCTTCTTTTTAAAACGCTTTCTCTCCGATTCACGACGCTATCTTCAACTTGTTATCAAATACAGGTGTTTTTTCTTTCCTTTTGTCACCGTTCACATGAATTGGACATCGTTATGTGGTAATAATGGCTATATGACGCCGTGCCATACTTCACGACGTGAGGGTTCTGTTGATTTGAGTTGCCTAGCAACCATGTGCATCTGAGTACCTTTAGGCCGCGTTCAGACTGCCAGCCGAAATCTGATTTTTAGCCCATACAGATTGGAACCGGATGACTCTTTTGTAGTCTGAACAGTCCCAAGTCACATGAAATCCGATTTTTGCGAAACGGATCGGAACCACCTCCGGGAGGTGGTTTCAGATCGCATTTGGACAGATGCGTCTCAGTCTGAACAGCTCCAGACACTCAGATCGGATTTGACTGTCCGTGACGTCATTCTACGCGACGCCAGACCCGACCCAATGCGCCAAACCACCCGCCTCAGTCCTTGGACAGAGGAAGAAACGAAATGCCTCATTAATCTGTGGGGAGATGGGTCCGTTCAAGCAAAGCTCGAGGACATGTATCGGAATAAGTCGATTTATGAAAGTCTTTCGCGTTCTTTGATCCATCTTGTTTGTTATTGTTTTTCTCGTCGCTATTACATGACGTCACGCAATACACACGCTGGATGACGCCTCCGCTCCGACGTCGTTGCTACAGCAACCTGTCAGATGGGTCAATAATGTGGCCCAGTCTGAACAGAGCCAAATGCGATTTGGACACTTGCTAAAACAGTGTGGACAGTCAGCCCTAAAAATCGGATATGAGAAGGAATCCGATTTGAATCAGATTTGCCTGCAGTCTGAACGCGGCCTTAGTCTTCTTCTTGGAATGCTTGCCCTCTGGTACGACCTCCAAGAGAGTTCCCTGCTTTTATGCGTGAAACATCCACTCTAGAGTGAGTATATAGCTCACAAATTGAAAAGTTGTCAAAGAATATATAAAGAGTGAAGAGAGAATATACTGCATTGAGAAGCATTGGAGTGGAGGTTTGAGCTCAGAGTTGTTCATGGAGCCTATGTATTTAATTCCATCACATAGCTGACAACAGGATATCTATTGATTTAAATAAACTAATTTGTTTCAGGGATTCCTTTAAAATAGTTATGGGTATCAAGAGGTATGAGGATGGATTTGCATCCGATTTTTCTCAGCAGCAACAGATGAAATAGGTCAGGTCTTCATCATCAGAGAGCGGCGTTTCCTCCTGCACAGAATGTTCTTTTAAACAGGTTCCGTCAATGGCTTTCCATTTGATGTCTCCTTCACATCTTGGCAGCCATTGTTCGAAGCGCTACAAGAACATGACCATGTGGGGGATCCGCTTAGCTCAGGAGCTAGATTGGCTTTACTTTTAACTGGAAGGTTGCTAGTTTGAAACCCCGGCTCCTCGTAGTGGTGTGTTGAGGTGTCCCTGAGCAAGAGCCCACGCCCTAACTGCTCCCGGCGCCTTGCGTGGTTGACTCCTCCGCCATTGGTGTGTGAACGTGGTTATTGTCAGTTGTAAGCCGCTTTGGATGAAAGCTTCTGCTAAATGTGAAAATATTTGTAACATGTTCAAGCAGATGTGGTTTGGCTTGAATTATAAACATTAAAGAGGCGATGCTCGCCATCAACCACCGCCCAAAACTAGGCCAGCGTTCGTGTCTTCGCTTTAACCACGGCACCAAGCTCGTCCAGCATTCACGTCTTAGCTTTGACCAAAGTGGAGTAGAAATTTAAATAATTGTGGATTATTGGATTATTATTAAGAATAATCGTGAAAGAAACAAAACAGAAATGACATGCTTTGACGTTGGGGGGGAAAACCAGGCAGTGAGGCAGAAAGGCAGTTCCATAGCAATGCTTCCATGTAAGAGTGTATTACATTTTCATCGACACATAATAAGGTGCTCAATGCTTCATGGATTAGCGTCACATAAACTGAACTCTCTCACACGCAGGCATACACAGTGTAACGTGTATAACAATTCCCAAACACTTCCAATCAGAATGAGCAAAAGCACTGCAGACGTTATGGGATGGGGCCTCTGTGACTCCTGGGAAATCACAGCTAAAACAACAAAGACATGCAGACACTGATCATATTGGTCTGAGCTAAAAGACAGCGGACGAGGGAGGAGGGCCGAGAGAGAGAGAGAGAGAGAGAGAGAGAGAGAGAGAGAGAGAGAGAAGAGAGGAGAGAGAGAGAAGAAGAGAGAGAGAGAGAGAGAGAGAGAGAGAGAGAGAGAGAGAGAGAGAGAGAGAGAGAGAGAGAGAGAGAGAGAGAGAGAGAGAGAGAGAGAGAGAGAGAGAGAGAATCCAATACAATTGGAGTAAGAAAATGAAAATGTGAGCCACACACATATTTTTGTGGAATTATGTTGAAAGGTCATTTTACTTGGCTGGCATCTCTCCGATCTCACTGTTTTCTCATCGCTCTATCAGTCTAATTATATTGCAGACTGTTCTTGAATCTTTGTTTGGCCATTAAGTAAGCTTCTGTTTGTGTGTTTGTTTGTGTGTAGGTTTCTGTGTGTACATGCTAGTGTGTGTGTGTGTGTGTGTGTGTGTGTGTGTGTGTGTGTATATATGTGTGTGCGTGCATGTGTGTGTGTCCGCACATTTATGTGTGTGTGTGTGTCTGTGTGAGTCCAGAGGGAGCAGGTACAGATTCAACAGAGGAGGTCGACCCCCACACCCCAACCCCACCCCCATCCCCTCTCTCTCCATCCCTCTCCCCACCTCGGAGTTCACTCAAACCTTCCATCTATCGGCGCATCTCTTTGTCCCACCTGTACCTGTCTGTTCATGCAATCATCCATCCGTCCATCTACCCACTCATCCATTCCTCCCTCTATCCGTCCGTCTGTCCATCTCCATCCATCCACTCATCTATCCAGCCGTGCCTGACCTGCCCTGCCCCGCGGTTGCCGCGACTAACACACCCCAACCCGTCTTGTGCCAGCTGGGCGTTCTCTCCCCTCTTCCCTTGGGATTGGAGAGCAGAGAGAGATGGAGATGAGTTGAAAGCAGGCCCCCTGAAGGAGGGGGGGAGAGAGAGAGAGAGAGAGAGAGAGAGAGAGAAGGTTGTGGTTCAGTGGAGCGTCGTTCGCCCACATCCAGAGACTGACAGAGTACTCGTGTGTGTATGATTTTCTACTAGTACAGGGAAAAGCACACACACTCACAAAGACACACATGCCCATACACCCTCATACTCACACAAACAAACACACGCACAAACGCATGCACACACATTCTCTCTCCCACACTCACACACACACACTCACACACACACTCACACACATTGGGGAGATAAAGCGATAGCGAGGAAGAAGAAAGCATAAAGACAGAGGATATAAAAGGTTGAGGATGAGGATGATGAAGGACAGACATGAGTCCCACTAAAAGTGCAGGAGAAATGTACAGTGAGCTGCTGTAAGAACAGCCGAGGCAAGTGTGTCCCGAGTGCACTTCATAACTTTTCATCTTAAAAGCATGCGGTCACCCTTTGGTCTTTGTGACCATCGGGCAGGTCTGCGTGGAACTCTACACAGTGTTCCCCTGGTCCATAGGGCTAGTACGTCGTGAGTTCACCCTGCTATGAACGCCAACGTTTTTGGAGGATCATGGCAGCAAGGAAATGTTGGTTACTTTGTTTGGTAGTAATGGTTTTTTTTGGTCATTGTTTTGGTCATTAATTCTAAAAGGATTTGTTATTACTTCAAACTCATTGTAGGGTTTGAAACTACCACAGCCTTTAGAATGTGAAATGTGGCAGAACAGAGGTTTCTTTAAAAACTAAAGGTATATCTACGTTGGATTTAGGATTTCAAAGTAGCACAACTAC
>OLKM01001780.1:23018-25518 GCA_900291075.1 Melanogrammus aeglefinus | reverse complement strand
TGGGCGTGTGCAGGACTCTGACCTGGTCCTGACCTTCAACCTGTCGATGCACCGCTCCTGGTGGATGGAGAACGGCCCCGGCTGCAAGGTGACGCCGGTGGCCCCGCCCCCCTCCTGGGCCCCTGAGGACCACCGCTACATCTCCATCGCCGGCTGCCTGCTGGACTACCAGCTGATCGAGGTGGCCCACTCCTCGCTGCAGATACTGCTGGCCGTGAGTACACACACTGCTGTCTGTCTCTCCGTCTGTCTGTCTTAACAATCTATCCCCCTATCTCAATTCCTCTATCCGTGCACAGTGTCTGTCAGCCTTTCTGTATTTCTATCCGTCTGTCCCGTCGATCCATCTGTCTGCTTGTCTGTCCGTCTGGCTGACTGTCTGTCGATCTATCCACCTATCTCTATCGCTTTATCCTCCTACAGTCTGTCAGCCTTTCTGTCTGTCTATCCGTCTATCCGTTTGTGTGTTTGTCTGTCTGTCTGTCTGTCTGTCTGGCTGTCCATCCGTCTGTCTGTCTGTCTGTCTGTCTGTCTGTCTGTCTGTCTGTCTGTCTGTCTGTCTGTCTGTCTGTCTGTCTGTCTGTCTGTCTGTCTGTCTGTCTGTCTGTCTGTCTGTCTGTCTGTCTCCGTCTGTGAGGTGAGACATTTAGAGGGAGAGGGAGAGAGAGAGAGAGAGAGAGAGAGAGAGAGAGAGGAGAAGAGCAGAGAGAGAGAGAGAGAGAGAAGACGAGGAGAGGAGAGAGAGAGAGAGAGGAAGAGAGAGAGAGAGGAGCGAGAGAGAGGGGGGGGGGGGGGAGGGGTATTTGTAGCCTTTGATTGGTTAGTTTGGTTCGGTGACTTGGTCTTTCATCTTTTGTTCTAAATAATGTGGAGAAACCTCTGTGGAGAACGTCATGGAAGGAGAAGAAAAGAAAAGACGAGACTTTCGTCTCAAAAGTCCCCACAGACAATTCCCATGTGTGCGCGCGTGTGCATCTGTCTATGTTTATCGGAGTAAGTGTGTGTGTGTAAGCTGTGTGTGTTTGTGTTTGCATTATTCTGCCTATTACAGTTTTTCTCGATTGTATACACACAAAAATTTGAACTATGCACGTAATTCTGAAAACTTGAAGC
This sequence comes from Melanogrammus aeglefinus, assembly GCA_900291075.1. NCBI lineage: Eukaryota > Metazoa > Chordata > Actinopteri > Gadiformes > Gadidae > Melanogrammus > Melanogrammus aeglefinus. The sequence goes on along the minus strand of OLKM01001780.1, from coordinate 24,405 downwards.
TCATGTATCAACTACAAGCCTCCAGACTGCTAAACTCTAAGCACAATTCCAGTGTTTTCTCATTTTTTATAAACTCTAAGCACAAATCTCATCATTGGAGGTGGGAAACATACTGATTTACATGTAGATCTGTTTCACCGCATTTATATTCTTATTTTTATTTTTTGTTGGCCTACGAAAAGCTTTTTATGCAGTAAGTTCAGCTGAACATTTTACTGTATTACTGTAAAAATATATATATTTGCTTTGTTACTTTTTTGTACTTCTACTTGCATTGATTTCGTTGTTACATCCCTGAAAGACAGTCTAAACAGTTTTTTTACTGTAGTGTTTTTCATTTTACTTATCAGTGCAATTACTGCACTGTAATTTACGAAAATTGGTAACATTGGTGTATTCTCAGAGCAATGCTGCAGTATCAACTATAGGTGTACAGAATGACTCTGGGAAGCTGGGATTGTGAGGTATAGCCCATTGGAGGCTCATTGGAACTAGACAAATATGCAATGTATCCTATTCTCTTATACGATTGTGTTCAATGCAATTATTTGATATATGACTGCATTCACAGTTATTGTATTAAAATAATTGACAGAATTGTATTACAATATGGCAACAGTCTTTATACTATATGTACCACCTAATTGCAACTTGAAAAAAGAAAGCTATTTCTAAACAATTTTATACATTGGAATATGTAACATGGCCTCATAATGCCAAAACGGAAGTGTTTTGAATGGATAACACCAGTGTTTAATTGATGCTCTCTAAGATATATTAATTTGATAGCTGTGTTGTTTGGTGGAAAAAAACAGTTTTGAGAAGAATTTGTGTAGTTTTGACAAAATCATTATCTCTTCTCAGGTTTGTGTTTAGAGTTTTGAGAAATTGAGCTATAGTTTCAGAAAACGTGTTTACGATTGAGAAATACTGTAAGGTGTGCCAACACATTCATGAACGCACAACATTCCATAAACAAGGATTTGGCACATTTCTGACTTGATACCTGCAGAGAAAGCAAAATCAGGGAATTGTTCCTTTTGAGAAATTGCTCAGCTTATGAGAAATCATACAACGGTAGTCATCTGGGATCTTAAATTAATTTGCGTCACTCTGATTTGAACGGTGGTGCATGGTTCATCTCATAGGGTTAGCCTTCAATTGATGCTCATATCTAGATTTCTCCCTGGCTGTTTTGCGCTTGAACCCTACTGGCATAAGAACATGGACTCTCTCTCTCTCTCTCTCTCTCTCTCTCTCTCTCTCTCTCTCTCTCTCTCTCTCTCTCTTTCTCTCTCTCTCGTTCTCTCTCTCTCTCTCTCTCTCTCTCTCCCTCTCTCTCTCTCTCTCTCTCTCTCTCTCTCTCTCTCGCTCTCTCTCTCTCTCT
>OLKM01001780.1:0-13297 GCA_900291075.1 Melanogrammus aeglefinus | reverse complement strand
GGGGGGGGGGTGAGAGAGACACAGCAATAGATATGGGAAGAGAGATGTTGGGAGAGTGAGGGTGAGAGAGACAGCCAAAGCTATAGAGATGGCGAGAGAAAGACGTTGAGAGATAGAGAGGCAAAGAGAGAGAGAGAGAGAGAGAGAGAGAGAGAGAGAGAGAGAGAGAGAGAGAGAGAGAGAGAGAGAGAGAGAGAGAGAGAGAGAGAGAGAGAGAGAGAGAGAGAGAGAGAGAGAGAAATCCTCTTCTTACTTGGTGACTGATTAACGAAATAACTTGTGTATTCAGACATTTATTCATGAACTTGTGTGTTGTTATTTCTTATGTTTATTTAGCTATTATTATTATCATTAGAGAGAGAGAAAGAGAGATGGTGTATGTGTGTATGAAATATAGAGAGAGAGAGAGAGAGAGAGAGAGAGAGAGAGAGAGAGAGAGACAGAGAGAGAGAGAGAGAGAGAGAGAGAGAGAGAGAGAGAGAGAGAGAGAGAGAGAGAGAGAGAAGAGAGAGAGAGAGAGAGAGAGAGAAAGAGAGAGAGACAGAGAGACAGAGAGAGAGAGACAGAGAGACAGAGAGAGAGAGAGAGAGAGAGAGAGAGAGAGAGAGAGAGAGAGAGAGAGAGAGAGAGAGAGACAGAGAGACAGAGAGGGAGGTAGAAAAATGCTGAAGACAGAGATGGATGTAAGGAAAAGATGAAACAAAGAAGAAAAGCCATAAAGGAGCGTTCTGTAGCTTTATATCTCCCCAGTGTGACATATCATGGATCATAAATCACAGCGCCATCATAATGGCCTTCAAGAATATACACACAAACACGCACACCCACACACACTACACACATACATATACACACACACACACACACACACACACACACACACACACACACACACACACACACACACACACACACACACACACACACACACACACACACACACACACACACACACACACACACACACACACACACACACACACACACAAACACACACACACACACACACACATACAACAGTATAATTTCCTATAAAGAAAGGCTTTTGACATAAATGTGTGCAATTAAAATAATGTACACTTCACACACACACACACACACACACACACACACACACACACACACACACACACACACACACACACACACACACACACACACACACACACACACACACACACACACACACACACACACCATCAATATACAATCATTGTACCTCAGCTGTGGTCCCAGTGCTCTTGCTCAGTCCAGGGGGACCAATGAAACAACATCAACTATGATTGTCCTGGCCGGGAGACACACACACATTCATGCATGCTCACACGCACACACACACAGCCCGATCAGCATTGTTAGCCATTCCGTGTTGGCAATGTTTCCACTTCTTTCTAGCTGTTTAACTTTGGTAATTACCTTAATCTCTGTTCTGGTGCCGAAAGCATGCCTTCCTTTCTTTCTGCATATCATCCACAATCTATAAAACAACAAAAAAACTCTTCATTTTTGTTGTTGGGACTTTTGGATAGCAAACAAGGTCTTTGATTGATTATCAGAGAGAGCGAGAGAGAGAGAGAGAGAGAGAGAGAGAGAGAGAGAGGAGAGAGAGAGAGAGAGAGGAGAGAGAGAGAGAGAGAGAGAGAGAGAGAGAAGAGAGAGAAGAGAAGAGAGAAGAGAGAGAAGAGAATCAGAGAGAGAGAGAGAGAGAGAGAGAGAGAGAGAGAGAGAGAGAGAGAGGGAGAGGAGGGAGAGAGAGAGAGAGATACACAAAAGCCTTGACACTGTGTGCTTCCTATATTGATTCGGCCTTCTTCACTGCTTGCTAATGCTCTTCTATCATTGAGTTATACTAAAAGGTAGACCGTGCCTCGAGACAGCAGGAGAAATGCCACGATTTTTGGGAACGTCAGTGTGCTGTCTAACAGGCTCTTTTTATGATGCTCTTTTACCACGCTAACTGTCATTAAATCTGTTATTGATGCACCAAAGAATGAAGAACGTTGCATTACTTTAATGTTTTTTTTGGTACACCAACTAATTTGACTAGATATGTACACTATGCTCAAGGTACAAATAAGTAGCATTTGCATTAAACCTGGGTTTTTACTTCATTATGTTTGTATGCTTCGTGCATAATATTAATATGGTTTTATGTAACATCTTTATGTACAGCCCTGAGTTGATGAGCAATATAATATTCATATGTTAATCAAACATTTCGAAAAATCTTCATCAAGATAAATCTGTTAAAATCAAAGTAAAAAGTAAAATCAAAAACTCTAAAGTATGTCTGCAAAAAATGATTACCATTCTTAATGCAATCTCCATCTTTAAACTCCACTCTTCTTCTCTTCCTTCTCAGGTCGAAGTAACACCTGGCACTCAGCAGAAGTGATACCCCACCCTGGAAATCTCCATCTTTAATTAAGGGATTACAGCCTAACTTCTTGCTTCTTAATACTTCTAAACGTCTTACAACAAACCACCCGGCAGCTTCGACGTCCTTTAAATCTTCTGCGGATCCGTTACTGAGGAAACAGGGACCTCTTGTGGACGGGAATGGTAACGACAGGACTGAATTACCGTCTCTAGAACGCTGGATTTGTTTCTGCAATATATTAAAACCCAACAGGGTGGGACAAACGAAGAGCTGAGGATTAATGGGTTGAACTTGAATTCAGCTGAAGTACCATTTCCTCTGCAATCCAGACCTTGACCAGGACTTACTGCTGAACAACTTAAAGCCTACATTTTATTTTGGGTGTTTTAAGTAGAATTCCGCCATCTGAATGGGTTTAATTGATGGTGTACTGTTACATCTTTCAAGGGAAAACGATGGTCAAACTCCTGCCACATACTCCGAAGGATTCAAACATCGCTCTTGGAATGCTTCCCTGTCTGAAAGGATGCTCCTCTTCTATGGCCACGCCTAACCAAAGAGTTTTAAAAACCCAGAGAAAGAGACCATTTTCTTGACCGCAGAACTCAAACCGAATGTCTTTTCTCTGGAATTTGAATCTCTTTGTGCCTCAGGGGGTCGGACACATGACCTCTGATCACAGAACACACAACAAGCATCTACCAGACTAACACTTAAAGAATGTTATGCGTGTGTATTTTTTCTCTGATGTAATACAGTGGTGTTTTCGATTAGTGAGGAACAGCAGAGACAGAGAAATCAACGACTGGAAAAGAAGCAGGGTTTGGCGACATGCAGTCAAAGTCGTGAGATATGATCAGCATAATACTGAACCTCGCAATTACAGCCTAAACCTTCTTTTAAACATCTTCAAGGAATAAACATGAGCGCACACAACACACAAATAACACGCCTAACTTAAATAAAATTTGCCATTAACGTCATACAAATATATACAGATATATATATATAATACAAGCAATGTTTACAACAGGTTTTCTATCTGTGCTGCTGGAACCCATGTAGACGGACAGAAGATAAGGAGAGAGAGAGGGGGAGAAAACTTTATTACAATTTGGATCAACCTCCTTCCATCGGCTTGGAACAGCGATCAGACGTTGACCTGGTTGTCGTCCCAAAATAGCCCCGTTCGATTCAAGCAGAGCGGTACAGCCAAACTGATACAGAATGGTTGATATTCAATGTGGGGCAAGCAAGGGCATCTCAGTCAATCAGACATACGACGACACACACCCAGACCCACACGTGCACACACAACTCACACACACAGACACACACGTGCAGAGGCATACACACACACACACACACATACACAGGAACACACACAAACTGCAGGCACACAAACACGTGTGCGGCATGCGCACACATACAGACACCTTCATGCAGCAGACACACGCACAACACGTGCAGACAACTAGTCACTCACACACGACAACACTGGCACACACACACACACACACACACACACACACACACACACACAAACTGCAGGCACACAAACACGTGTGCGGCATGCGCACACATACAGACACCTTCATGCAGACAAACACACGCACAACTGGGTGCAGAAAAATAGTAACTCACACGCGTAAATGTTGGCACTCGGATAGTAAGAGGGCACATTGTCGAACATTGTCACTGCGGTGCCATCATGGCACTCTCAACCCATCCCCCTCTCTCCTCTCCTTCTGGAATACACCAGACAATAATGCAATACCAGATGCATAGCGGGGTAGTTCCCTGAAGCGAGTCAATTTATTCAGTGATTCTGAACAGCACTAGCAGGTATAGGATCCTGCTCCGTCTCCCTTGTTCCAAGCTGTAGGCTAGTAGAGCTCCTGGACACGGGACTGTAATGTGTCCATAGACCCGAGGGAGGCCCCCATGTTTCGCTTCCACTGCTAACGGAATCACAGAATCGTCGTTTTCCTTTGTATTGCTTAGAATGGAGAGTGCAACGTGGACCAAAATGCTTTGTTGAGGCCTTTTACCGTTAACCAAGTGGATTCGTTTTGCGGGTATTATTTTATTTTGCGGGTGGGGGACCACCAAAACAAACCAACACAGTTTCAACACGGGCTGATGTCAACATAGAGGTGGACCGACGAACCGACTGACCATACTGTCTGTCAAACACTGACGTTGCGCACGCTAGCTGGTCGTCATTTGGTTACCTGTCAGTCCTGGACAGTCAACTCTGACCTCAGAGGTCATAGTATACCTACCTACGCTCGCTAACCCCCGCCAGGCTGCGTTCACGCAGCGAGGGGGGTGGCGGACGTTGTTGTGTGTGTTTGCATGAGGTGTCGTATTTAATCTCAGCGCTGCGTGTGACTCACTAACTAGCTGTGCCGAGGGAACTTCTTGGTTGGTTGGAATGCTTCCAGACTTATTTTGAAGTGTTCTCAATGTGAAACGTTGTGTGTTTTTTTTTATAATGAAAAGTTTAAAAAAATGTATAATACAAAAAATTTGCTCATACCAGGAGGAAAATAATAATTAAGAAGTAAAATAGTCATGTAACTTTGAACTTCTAGACGTTTTTTAACATTGTGGCGGTGTTAACTGTTTTTTCTAGTTGATTACTAATGTGTGATGTTGTCCACAAGTGGAAAAAAAAAGAACGTTTTTTTCTTTTTGTTTTTTCTAATTGTACAATATTCTATATCAGATAGAAGACAGGTAGCCAGTAGAGAGAGCTTCACGTAGTCACATTATGACCTGAAATGTTTTCGTTCAACCTTACACAGTTTGTCGTTCAGGCTCCTCACTAGTTTCCCAACAGATTGTGTCAGTGACATACAGGCTGACCAGCTACATCTTTACCCCCACGGATCACTCGGAAATGTCCCCGTAAAACAATGACACAGAAAGGTAGTGTTCCCAAAGGACCAGTAACTAATCAGTCATAATTGAACTTGTAATGATTAAATATCTGAGCCAGCTTGCCTCAACTGCTCACAACCTAGCCAAATCATACAACAAAGGCAGTAAAGATTTGGTACTACCCATTCATATGTATTGGATGTAGTGCCCTAGCAACTGGCACTGTCCCTTCGGCTAGTGTCTCTTGACCCTAAAGTAATTTGATGGTCGTTAGAGGTGAGCCTTCCTCCTCAGATGGAATTTTGATACGATTTAACAGTCCTGTAGTGTGAGCTCGGCACTCGGCACTAGCTGAATGGTTTTAAGTGGTACCTGGAGGCAAATATTGTCCAAACCTGGCCGTTGACAGTCAGCGGCTCTCTAGCCAAGCAGTACGGATGTGAGAACCTTCTCTTGAAGGTGTACATTTTGGCCCTTTCCTTTTCCTCCTGCTATCTACCTTTCAAGACAATCATTCAAGTCTGTGGACGGTCCGAAATCAATAACATGGACGAGAGTAGTATAAAAGGGGCCCTTCTAATGCAAGGAGTGCTACTGTATACTACTGAGTACTGGATGAAATAAAAGGATAATTTCAGATCATAATATGACCACTCTATCTGTATGCAAAAGTGAGTGTGCTTGGTGTGTGTGTGTGTGTGTGTGTGTTTGCAGGCATGTGTGTGTGTATTTTTATACACGTGTGCATGCGTGCGTGTGTGTGTTTGTGTGCGTGTGTGTGTGTGTGTGTGTGTGTGTGGGTGGGTGTAAAATACTGTACTGATACTTTTGTGAACGGAACAGTACAGGAACTTGCTGAGGCCTGAAGTCTTCACGTCTATTGAATTGATTTATTAACACTGCAGAAGACATAAAGATAAAAAAAACTGTCAAATACAATTCCACAGATAAAAGATTGTTTTGTAGTCAGTGTGACCGGGGAGATTAAATATATTGGTGTAAAGCACTTTGGCTGGTTACAGTTACTTCAATAAAACAAACAAGAGTCCACTTATAAATGGCTGTCCACATTATTCTATTCATTCTGCAACTTTAAAATACAGATTTAGATTTAATAAGTGGCCAGACATTTTTAAGTTTGGTAAGTAATGTAGGTTTACAATGATACTCACAAAAGATATTGAGAGGCGATATGCATTGAGATAAATTCAGTAAAAGTTAAGTAAAAATTGCCCACCTGAAAAAGTTAATTCTTGACTCTTAAGATAATGTGTCTCATTTCACTTTATTACATCAACAGCTCAGCAATAGGGCTGTTAATGATGTACTACAGAAATAATGTTGATGCTGTTTCTCCTTAAACTACAAATAACCAGCCACTGTACTTAATATTCATGGAGTAGGATTGTGGAACCAAGGTTTTGAGTAAAAACTGTACAATGTTTGGCTTGTTTATGTTTCTCATTGACTAGAGGTTCCTGAGTCTTTTTAGCTCATTTTGGGATGTTTTACCGAGGTGACTGTACTAGTAGAACAGAAAGAAAGGACAGACTATCTTGTGTTTTTACTGTTCTCGAATTAAAGCCAAATTATACAACATTATTCAACGTCATGTCTATTATTGTGCAAAAATTTACTATTTCGAAATGCGAATTAAAAATGTCACATGAAATAGTTATTTCCTTTAGTAGGCCTGCTACATACACCTTTGTGTAAATGATGATCAGAAAAGCAATAATGCTTCTTGATTTTGTGTCCATGAGAACGAGATTGTTAAAATAATCTGCACACCATTCACATTGTGATATAACCCTGGTCCAGACCGCATAAACAATCTATGGTCTGACTGTACGCAATGTCTTCTTAAATTGGGATTCACCACAGGCTTCCCATTGGCTGGCCACGTGCCAGTCTTTCCACATGCTTCCAGACCCCGGAAGCAGAAGGCTGCCTGTTGTGTTTTTGTTTTGGTAGTCGACGGGAGTGGGGCAGGCGGAGCACCGCGCGCTATACCTGGGAAGTGACACGTCGGGGATGGAAGATGATCGACCGAATACTTACGGAAAAAATAACATGCCAGCATTTATGGGCAGTTTCGACGACGCGAAATGAGAGACTTGAGCCGCAGCCTGCCTACCGAAACTTCTCCCGCTGACAGTAAAGTTGACAGGTCGCTCGGGGCTTTGAGCCAACATGTCATTAGACATGCCAACTCCACCGTTATCTCGCCGAGGGGAGAGAGCGATCCCGAGATTCAGCGGCGCGCGGTGACGCAAAACAACACCGAGACCGGGGACGATCAAGACCCTCACGACGGCAGCAGCGATGGGACTGGGAATGGGACCAGTACGGTGGTGGTGGATATTTTAAACCGCAATTTTGGGATATTATCAAAGTCTCACTCCCTGCAGCGTAGAGAGGGACGCAACACCAAGGACAGCCCTTGTGAGGAAAACGCCACGATCAGGGCTGTCCTGTCCGAACAACGGGTTAATGTGCCACCATCAACCCCAGTAACAGTCGAACAGCAAGCCCAGAACGAGCAAGTGCTTTATTATGACCCGGGAACAGAGACGTCGGTCCCCCAAGAGGTCGAATCGGATTCCGATGAATGTTATTACAACTGTGAAAGTAGGAGCCACGGGAACGCCGTAGACCAGTCTTGTTTTGACAAAGAACACGTGTACTGTACGGTGTACTGTATCGCCAACGACGGCTACAGAAAAGACTTTGAGGTCGTGGAAGAACGCCATAATGAAACGCCGACAGCCCTGCCGTCTGGTGCAGCAGCAGCAGCAGAGCTGCAGACGGTGGCTGCTGGGGATGACGTCGTGGGTTCGACGGCCCCCGAACTTTATAGCCTCCGCGCCCTGGGGGGTCCGCGAGCGTCGATCCGACTTTCGCGTGAGGAAAGTCGCGTGGGTTGCGCCGCGCTGTCGAACTGCCTCGTGTGTCTGTTGGACAGGTCGTCCATCGTGCCTCTGCGATGCTGCGGGAAGGCCGTGTGTGATGAGTGTCTGAAACGCTACATCAGCTCCCAGGTACGCTGGTGTTGGGGAGAAGTGGTCCAGAGATATACGACGGTTGTAGGTGTTGACGTGTAGTAGCAATGCCCTGTTTAAAGTATTCGTGGGTGACCGACTTTTCTTCTGTTCGGCCAAACCCTCCTGCAAGCGCTACTGGATTAAACCCACTCTGTTGTTCTCCTATACCAGCAGGTGGAAAGACTGCTCTACATTGGTCATTATGTAATATTAGACCTTTATGCTTTTGAAATGCAATGCAATTACTATCAAGCTCATTTTGCTCTTAAATCAAACAACCAACAAATCAACACATTCAGTCCAAATGGAAAGTTTTAGTTTTGGCTTATGTTCGTTCACCTTAAGTTTATGTTTCATGGGGTATTTCGTGTTATGCCTCTCCACGACTAAAGCCATCCTGTTTAACCTGAAACTTTGACCACCGTTGCGCTATCCATAACACAATGGCATTATCAAATTACATAACCAGTGTGTATAGTGTGGGTGTAACGCACTACCACGCTGCTACCATTATCGTTTATGTACCTATTGTCAGTACGTGTGTGCAAACACACACACACACACACACACACACACACACACACACACACACACACACACACACACACACACACACACACACACACACACTCATACACACAAACACAGTGTGTAGCCCCCACGGTGTGTCACAGACAACTTGTCCAACCAGCTTGAAATCAGAATGCCAGGGGGAAGGTGGGAAATAGGTGACCGATTGTAATAGCATCTGAAGGAGGAACACACACAGTGCCACAAGAGATGACGGGTCATGGAAAAAGTATCTAGAAGCAGAAAAGAGACAAAGAGACAGAGGGACGGTGATAAATAACAGGAGGGAGTGGAGCTGGAGGAAGGTTACAATAAAGGTGTTTTTGTCGTGATTATTTACGGTGGTCCCATGTGTTGGGGGTCTCACCTGTGCCGCACAATACACAATTCAGACCATCTCAGAACTTGCATCCCAATTTGTTGACATAGCCTTTAATGCTTCCTCAATATGACTTGACACGGTGTGATAAAGCAGGTGCCTAGTGTACGGGCTGTTTTGACTAGCACCCATTATAAACAGAGCAGTGTAACTAGCACCACACATACACACACACACACACACACACACACACACACACACACACACACACACACACACACACACACACACACAGCACTCCTTGATGCCTTTAAGGCTTGTGGTTTTTGTCGGAAGAATGCAGCCAGGGATACACCTTTTGCCTTTGACATTAATGTGCTTTTGCATAACTAGATAATTGTATGAACATTTGCTTCACAATTTATTTCACTATTTCACAATTAACTGTTTAGTCAGTTAACAATTTTACAAATTGTTTTAAGATCCGCTATTTAGTTGAGGCACACGAACAAGATCGTCCTCTTTGTTTGACTGACCCACATGTTCACTGTCACTGCCCAGGTACAAGTGGGCAAGGCGGACATTGTGTGTCCCATCCTAGAGTGCAGTGGCCTGCTCGAGGAGAGCCTTGTGGTGTCTCACCTGGCCAATGAGGAGCTGGCTAGATACCACTACTTCCTTGAGCTGTGTCAACTAGATGCGAGCACCAAACCCTGCCCTCAGTGCAACCTGTTCACCACCCTGAAGAGGAACACACCCGAACGCTCGGAGCACAAGTACAAGGTGAGGCCACTTAGAAACGGCCCCAACGGCAACAACACCACCGCAGTGGTACTGAGATCAGTGCCTGGGTGGTCTTTCAAATGCAGAAGATGAGTGCATTTATCGCTAGAGTTATCTTACTTCGTAGATACACTTTAGGCCCTAGGAAAGTAGAACTCTGCTGCATCGATGACTTTATGAATTATGCACCACAGTTTAAATATAGAATATCATAAATAATTTCCAATGGCCCTCACAAGTTACCAGAATTGACGGTGGAAGTGCAGCAACGAAACACACTTGATTGTTTTCATTTTAATAATGAGCAGAGGTTTATAGAGAGAGGTTGATTCTCAAAAATGAGAATAAATAAGTTAAATTAATCAATTACACATACTGTAGGTAAGATTTGACAGTTGAATAGAGTCATAGCAGAAAGAGAAACAATGACAAAAAAAATGTCCCCCTCCCTCCCTAATTTTCTCCACCAAGAGAAAGGTGGCTGTGATTGACGCACCTGTGATTGACCGGCATGATGGATCCTCTGATTGGCCCAAAATGAGCCGGGAGTGGTCTAAAATAAAAATGAGCTCATATAGAGGGATGCACAACTCAAAATATATATTTTCACGGGGCATTTCTAATAATATTCTAACAAATATCACTCCAATAATAGCTCTGGAATCTCACCTTCAGCACCGCTTAACTACCGGTAATCACTTGAGCAAAAAATAGTGATCAAGCTTCAACCAATTATTCCTCCCTACGCCCCGTGCCCTGTCCCCTTATCCCCTCTCTCCTCCCGCTCTGCAGATCCAGTGCAGTGACCGTGTCAGTTTTCATATGGTGCTGTCAAATGCCACGCGCCCTGGCATCAGCGGAGCTCCAGAGATAGTGCGCGGACTACGGCGTGGGGAAAGCTGCTGCGAAAGTGGGCGAAGCGTCATCCGAGCAAGGCAGAGGGAACTGCGCAGTAAATTCCCCGGTGCAGGCTAGCGAGAACCCGGGTGATAACAGGGCCGATGGGTGAGGTGGTTGTGGGCGTAGAGGGGTTATGGATGGATGCTGGTAGAGTAGGTAGTTGTTTGCATGGGATCGTTGAAAGGGATTGGTATGGAATGTGGGAGGCATGGATGAAGGGGTAGACAAGCGTATACACTCAGTTGGGTACATATCTTTCTAATAATTGCATTTGAACGTATGAAGTTCTTGTCGGCTTTTGACCATGGATAGACGTAGTTGGCCAATCCATCCGGCTAAGTGGATCAAGGGCGACAAGAGACGTGAGGCAAACAGAGTTATGCGGGACCGTGTCTTGTTTGAAACATGGCGTTCACGTGAGTCTCTGTATCCCTCAAGATTCCAAGATTCAGCGACAGAGGGAAGGGATGATGGATGGATGGATGGGTAATGATGGATGGGTAGGTGAACATGGACCGATGGAAATTGGATGGAAGAATAATGATGATGGTGAATGGGTGGGTAGGCTTAGTGGTTAGATGGATTTTGGAATGGTTGGAGAGATGGAGGCGTGGGCGGAATGGAAATAAGGGGTAGAGGAGAGGCAGACAAGGTTAAACTCGGTCAGTTGGGTGCATCTTCGAATTGATTGCATTTGAAGGGAGGAGGTATGTCGCTTTGCTGAACTCGACGGCTGGCGATCTCCAGGCGGTGTGTTCTCATATTTAGGTTGTCTTGATGGAGGTATTACGCTGTTCATGGACAAGGTACAAAAACAAGTGTGGGTCTTGCTTGTTTTTGCCTTGAGATCAAGTCGTTCACCTTGAGTCTCTTGTGTCGTCCAGATCAATTCAGCGAACGAGGCTTGCGCCTGACATGCCGTGCACCAGTGCAACACACACTTCTGTTTACAGGCTGTGGGGCGTTAACCTTGCAGAATGAGTTTAGCTGTTTGCCCTTTGTCATCGCTCCTTTCATTTCCTTTTCTCCGTTCTGTGTGTTTGCGTTGCCCCTCCCCTCTGGTGTTAAACTTCTTCTGGTGTTTTGGTCTGTACGGGAGGTTGGTCAGGTTATATTTTCGGCGACACCACGTCACCTAGTGTGTTGTGGATCTGAAGTATCGCTTACTTCCGATAACCCGATGCTAGGCGTTGATAAGAGGGTCGTTCTGTTGGTGAGGTTCCCCCGGGCGCACAGGGGCCGACTTTTCTAGCCACTTTTCAGTTGGGAAAGCTCCCACGCACGCTTTAGGTTGTTTGTCTCGATGGTACCGATCTGATTAATTGTCCTCTGCTCCTCATGTCGCGGTCGGTCGTCTAATCTATTTTTGGACCTAGCCCAGCTAGTTATAAGCTGCTCATTGGTCTCTGAACGAATGGTAGTATTAGTAGCTAAGGATGGATTAGCTTAGCAGCTGGGTGCTTGAGGGCCACAAGCGAATTGTAGTCCCAGGACGCAAAATCTTCAGTACAGCTTCCTTTGTATTTTTTAACGTGGTGATATCAGCTCATGGGCACCATTGGATTGTGTTCGTTGGTAGGAAAATGAAGGGTGGGGTGGTGTTGGTACTAGTGTGGTAAAGGGGGAATTCAATTCTTTAATATCAGTCGGGCGTCAATATCCTACTGGATAAACACATGTATAGCTAGTACGTCGCTTAGCTGGGAAGTCGAAATTCAGTCCTGTAGTTTTTGATATTGATTCCATTTAGCGCAAAAGTGATTCCAAGATCACAGTACAATTTCTCACGGTAGCAGCAATTACATATTAAACTCGTACAATTGGTTGCGTCCTTCCATCTCTACATGCAGTTAGTTGGTGTTTGGCTTCTGTGGTTCCTTTGTTGCTGGTCGTGGTTTTCTGGGATTGTATTTCCCTGGTTAATAGGTACACAACACATAAATGCAGCAGAAACGCACAACGCAACTATAAACACTCACTCATTTAATCACCCATCTTTGACTCCTCACGTCGCACTCACAAATACAAACACACATTACCTATACCTAGCCGAGCGCACACAATTCTCTCCCTCCACAGGGACAAATAACACACATTCTATAACACAAATACTACATATAAGCATAGCAACACACAACACACATTCTTGCATTGGGGCTTGGTTTAGAATTATCTCAACCCATAATCTCCCTACGATCGTAGTTTCCTGCATTTTCTTGTTTATTTCCTGTCATTCTCCCTGGTCCAGCCATGCCTGGTGGTTTCCCAGTCGTATTACTTGTGCAGAGGAAGCAGAAAGAAGCAGCTCTGCTCAGGGTTCTGATAAAGGTGGGGGGACTTCTAGCAAAGCAATTCGCCGAGACAATTTCCTCGCTAGTAGAGAGGAGAGAGCGAGCGTGCAAAGTGTGCGAGTCA
>OLKM01001779.1:59366-104366 GCA_900291075.1 Melanogrammus aeglefinus | reverse complement strand
GTGGTCCACCCCATGCGCTGCAGCACAATAGCAGTTGTAACTGTTATGGCCCCCCCCCCCCAGGGGAAGAGCACACAATGCTTTGTTGTGTGTGCCCCTTGGCTACATGTAAACGTTTGCCTACTGAGACGAATGTTCAGTGCCTATATGTGCATTTGTTAGTGGTTTTTGTGTGTGTGTGTGTGTGTGTGTGTGTGTGTGTGTGTGTGTGTGTGTGTGTGTGTGTGTGTGTGTGTGTGTGTGTGTGTGTGTGTGTGTGTGTGTGTGTGCGTGTGTGTGTGTGTGCGTGTGTGTGAGGTACCTCAAGACAGGACACATAAAAACCAATCACCAGCTGGTTTGTTTATCAGAGGTGTAATTTCCTTGCCCACCATGGGGCCATTGAGAGACACAATGCATTGTGATAATTAGCCAGATGGGGTTAGACAATCAATTGAGTGATAGGTTGGTTGATTGTGTGGTACTTGTGTGAGCTGAAAGTGAAATGTAAAGCAGCATATAGTGCTTCTGTACTGGTGTTATAATAATAATCACGCATCCCAGTTTGATTAGGAGGTGGTGTGTTATAAAATAATCATCCCAGGTTTAAGAGCGGTTTAAGAAGTTTGAAGTTGTTTTAGATAAGAAAGATATTGGACATTCGACCGATATTCACGCTCTTATTACAGCGATCTGACGGCGGGCCCTAAAGAAGCGACCACCGATATGAGTCCTGTTGGCAGCAGCACTCCTCTCTATAGCGCTTGTAACTCTGTATGCATTATGGAGTATTGTGTTGGAAACACCCTGCCAAGTTGAGAGAACTCAGGGGGGGTTTGCCGTATTAAATCCTAAATCGGTGTAAATATATCGTAACCTAGGCTAGGGAAAACTTTGTTTTTCCTCGTCCCGCATGAGTAACGCTCTGGCAGTTTCAAGGACAACCATGTCTCTCCAGAGTGACAAATCATTGCACGATTAATGACTGAGCAATGAACTAACTAAATGACTACTGACTAACTAAAATTCTCTGCTTCCAAGATCGAGGAATTTCTTGCCTCCCTAATGTGTCCTTGTTTGTATTATTTTCAAAGACAGCTGGTATGCGGAGATGATTCTTAAATATCTTTAGATACCTCAACACATTCAAGCACTACAGGGTCGAGGCATGTGTAAAATAGGTGTGTGTGTGTGTGTGTGTGTGTGTGTGTGTGTGTGTGTGTGTGTGTGTGTGTGTGTGTGTGTGTGTGTGTGTGTGTGTGTGTGTGTGTGTGTGTGTGTGTGTGTTGTGTGTGTGTGTGTGTGTGTGTGTGTGTGTGTGTGTGTGTGTGTGTGTGTGCTACTGCTAGGTTCGGCTCTGAATAATTCAGCTCCCTGTCATTCTCATCCTGCCTGTTTTCTATTCAAAGGGGGGTACATGCTGTATACCCCCATGACGGGGACAAAATACACTTGTACGGGCAGTGGGTACGCCCCAATATAATGTAGAGGCTGGGGGATAGCATGGGAACTGGCACAAATTCCTGGGTGTGGGGTTGAGTGTGTGTGTTTGTGTGTGTGTGCGTGCATGCGTGCGTGTGTGTGTGTATTTGTGTGTGCTTCACAAGTACGCCACACCGCCACAAACCAAGCTTTACAACCTTTGTTTAACCAGGTCGAAACACACTGCAAACGTTGCAATTACATTACAGCTGGCCAGGCAATTCAGTGTGTGAGCTTTCTATACCTCTAGAAGAGAGTTCCTTAATGAATGTTGATGAATGTGAACGAGGAGCAACACAAGCAGCCAGAATGACCCACAAACCTAATTGTTCAGGTTTCCATCCATCTTGATTCAGTCTCCTTGGGTGGAGCAGATAACGAGCCCTGTGTTAAAAAGTAATTATGCATCAGTTAACTCAAGCAAAATCCATGACCTCGATTCATTGTCTAAAACACGAATGTTGAGTTCTGCGTGTATATTTTAAATGCATTTTAGGAAGGTAAAACATGATTAACTCCAATGAATATGCATGGTGCTTGCTCGTGCGCACAAACCACGCCTGAGGTTGATGGGTGTGTGAATGTGTATCTGCTTCCAAAACACTGCATGGTTGTGTATGTGTACAGGAAGCCGGGTACACAGTCAGGGTATATCTACATAGTGCATCTCCATCCTGAAACTAGTTTGGATAATTAAAAGCCTGTGCTGGCACTGCAGCATGCAAACATAAATCGCTATGTCTTCAGGCGTACAGCGCCTGGTGTGCCCGCCCAGCCCTGCTAATGGGGGGGCCATGAAATCCAATTTCCCTGTCAATCAATCCATCTATTGTATCCACAGAGCCAAGGTGCTCCATGGGGGTACACACACGACACACACACACACGCACACGCACACACACACACACACACACACACACACACACACACACACACACACACACACCTACACACACGCACGCACGCACACACACACACACACACACACACACACACACACACACACACACACACACACACACACACATACACACACACACACACACACCACACACACACACACACACACACACACACACGCACACACACACACACACACGCACACACACACACACACACACACACCACACACACACACACACACACACACACACAACACACACACACACACACACACACACACACACACACACACACACACACACACACACACACACACGACCAAAGCTAAACTCTTAACATAGTCAGGAATCACCATGGCTACAGTCCACTCACATCCTTCCCATTGGGCCATGCCCCACCAGCTATCCCAGTGCTGGGCCATGCCCCACCAGCTATCCCAGTGCTGGGCCATGCCCCACCAGCTATCCCAGTGCTGGGCCATGCCCCACCAGTTATCCCAGTGCTGGCTCACAGCAGGAGCAGCACTAGCTCACTAAGTAGGCAGGTCCAAAAAAGCTTTTGTTCTTTTTATTCTTTTATCCTTTTTATTCTTTTGTTATTCTTGTGCTCACTAATTTCGAGATGAAGAAAAACAAATAATACATTCGTAAGTAGATAGTTTGGTCCAACGCCTGAAAGCTTTGCTTTCTGTTGACCCGACTCTTGATCAGTGTCGACGTTCATTGTTGACTCTTCTGGCTAGCCCGAATGAACTCTACTCCATGATAACCGCGATGTCAAGTCTCCACGGATGCATCCGTGGAACAGGAACCGTTTCAAATATGGATCCTGGAGTGTGTGTGTGTGTGGCTCGCTGAGCTCGTCCTCCGTCAGGCTGCAGGAGCCTAGCCCCTCATGCATCGGATGGGGATGGAGGTTATATAGTGTGTGTGT
The DNA here is from genome assembly GCA_900291075.1 of Melanogrammus aeglefinus. Lineage (NCBI taxonomy): Eukaryota > Metazoa > Chordata > Actinopteri > Gadiformes > Gadidae > Melanogrammus > Melanogrammus aeglefinus. Next base: position 101,069 of record OLKM01001779.1, on the reverse strand, counting down.
CCCTCTTCCTTTCCCAGGAAGTGATCCAGGACGGGGAGAGAGGCCTAGATCATTAAACATTTCCACCACGAGTGATCAATTCTCCCCTGGTGAAGCTCTCGGGCACCGCGTGGGAGGCTGAGGCCAAAGCGTCGTCCTGTCATCGAAAATTTCAAACACACGCAATCTTTATGGTAATAGGAGGAAGCTCTGTTGCACTTGAGGTACATCAATATTCACACCACAATGGGAGTGGGGGGGGCCGCGAGCTCTTTCAGCGCCTTGCTGACGCCTACAGCATATTCTAACGCGGGGCATTCAGATAGAACGGGCAAGGCCTTTCAAACTCTGTGGAGCTCAATGACATTGTGCTCGGCCCAGAGACGAAGACGTCTGCATCACCCCCGTCGGACGCAGGGCATTCAGGCGTGAGTGTTTGAGGGTTGAATTCCACTTCAAAATACGCGGCTCACGAAGCGACGGTGACATAACACGTGCGCTCAAGGGCAAGAACGCGAAGACGTGAACTCCGGAAGGTCACTCCCGGCTCGTTGAATGCAGACGCCGGAGAGAAGGAAGGCTTTTAGAGAAAACCTCGGGCTTAACGCAGAACGATCATCATCATGGGCTTTGCTCTTCTAGAGGGAGCTTCTGTCTGAAGCGGATGGTTAAAGACTTGTTGGGTTAAAGACTTGTTGGGTGGACAGTCTGAACAATTCACTTCACTTAGCGAAACCCAGTAGTACCAAAAATAGCATTTGCTAGAAGAGAAACTGCCACCAGGCTGTACCAAGTAGATTACCCCACTCTGGCCGAGGCATTTTGTTTTATTTCCACAACAAAAGACGCAAACTAAGGCACAAGTGAGTGATTCTATTGCCATGCTTTTCAACCATGATAAGGAAGGAGAAAGCAGAGAAAGCATTCAGCACTGCTGTCACAATGTTTCTGCTGGCCGACAGACAGCACGAGCACGGCCTGTGTGTGTGTGTGCGTGTGTGCGTGCGTGCGTGCGTGCGTGCGTGCGTGCGTGCGTGCGTGCGTGCGTGCGTGTGTGTGTGTGTGGGTGGGCAGCTAATCTCCATGTCCCCGCTAGCCAAGTCCCCTAAGGAAATGAGGATGCATGATTAGAAAAGCAACGCATGGGCTTGAGCCACTTACTTGTTAAGCCTCTCAAGCATGCTGCCCTGGCAGCTCCCCCCCCCTCCCCGATCGTCACACCTGAGTCCCTCGTTACGGTATGCATATTCATCTGGTTTCAAGGATCATGGTCTTAATGACCAATGTAGCCCCCCTGACCCGATACCTAATAGTAAACTAATGTAATAGTTCAGCAGATGCACATACACATACACATGCATGAACGCACAAATTCACTCCCAGGCATGCACACACACACTCACACGCACACACACACAGCACACAGATGCACACAAATATACGTACAGGCACACACACACACACACACACACACACACAGATGCACGCACACACACACACACACACACAGTAACACACACACACACACACACGCACACACACGCAGCACACACACACACACACACACACACACACACACACACACACACACACACACACACACACACACAAATAACTACTTGACACTGACAGTACAATGGCTTTAACAATGGCTCTAATGCCTTTTGTCGCCACATCGCCGGCACTGGTTCCATTACACAAAATGGAAAGTGCAATAGAACTGAACAACAAAGGCCTCTTGTTCTTCTTGTTCAAAATGCCTTCAAAATACTCGTAGTGTGGTCTTTGGAAAATGGAGGCAAATGTCTCTGAGAGGGGACGGATTATATATTGGGGATGGATGCTTTCTCAATGCTCCCTTCCGGATCCAGCTACTGTACCACACACTTCACTGCGCTAGCTGGGAAAGCAGCACAGTGACCTCCTGCTGTTTTGAGCGACAAGTTATTACCATCCAAAACCACTGCGTCAGAATGCGGTGGAGCAGGGAGGCTGAGATATACCCCAGTTCAGAGAGGCTTTTGGTCTAAGATTTGTTATTTGTGCCTTCTGGGCAGCGAGAAAACCTTTAAAACGAAACACACACACCTAAGAACCATCGGTGCAAAGGGAAAGTAATTAAAAAGTGGCTGGTGAGAAGAAATGCTCCCCCAGAAAATAGATGGTTAGTGAAAAGTGAGGGGGAGGGAGAGGGAGGGCACAGCTGGACGCCCTCTCTGCTGTATCTTTCCTCATACTGCACAAGATGGATGTGGAGGTCAAACACACTGGGGGGGAGATTTCCCCGTGCCAAGAAGCTGTCGGCTAGCCGCCCCACTCTGCACGGTTCAGGGAAACCCCAGCCTCCCAGGAACCGGAGCATATGCCAGGGGGAGGTTTAAGTGTCCATGTCGTCCTTCCTTCTCCCCGCCCAAAACACATTGTACCTACCGAGGCAGGTTCCCGTGCACTTCTGGACAGTTTAGCATTAACAAATAAGACATTCGGATGAGGTATACGATATTGCTAAATAAAATGAGGTATGCAAGCACCAACAGATGAAGACATTTCAACTGGACTGATCAAACGTGGAAATTCCCATGAGACATTCTGATACGCGAAGGATGTGTTGAAGAAAGTACAACATTGGTAGCCAATCAGCGTAAGCCGTTACAAATAGGTCAAGAGCGGTTCAGCATTAGTCATGAGGAAATGAAAGTTTGAATTTAATAGGAAAAAAATGATCGGAATGAAATAGTTGCTTATATCATAACAATTTGAAAGAAAATCATAAGGTTGATTTATGATATGGTACAGTGCGATTCTTAAAATGGAAAGAGGTAAGAGAAGGTAGGAGCCTGCTCTTAGGAGGGATTGTAAAAGGACACCCTTAATTAAGGCGGGCTCCATTAACATTGACAGAATCTCTAGTGGAGCCTAGATTGTGTTTGCTCTTCCCAGGTGGACGGTTCTTAATTACTCAGGAGGAGTAATTAGCATTGGTCTAAAATGGAAACTGCAGCCCAAATACGGAAGCCACTGTTCCCACTGAATGTCATCTGCCACATGTACCTTTGTTGGTTTGTGTTGGAGAATTATTAGGGCCAAATATACCCACCAACCATCCATACACTCATACACAGACTCTGCGCCTCAAACACACAAACACACACACAAACACACACACTGCCTCTCTCTATCTCTCACCCACACACACACACATACACACACACACACTGCCTGATCCCAATCCCAAGGGTGACTGCCTGTCACATGCATGTGACTGATGCTTCTCACCTGACACATGCCCTCTGGACGGGACAATGGAACATAGCTGATGGGATGGGCCAGGGGGGGGGGGGTGTTGCTAGGTAAAGCAAGGATACTGACAGCTTAGCTGCAACTAAAAGCCATCAAATCGCCACTACTGCAGTTGGTATTAAAACAATTACATTCTTGATGGGTTTTTTCCGAGCACATTACAATTTTTTCCCTCTTTCCCTTTAACGCAGCGACCATAAATCATGAGTAACAGGCCCGCCATCAACCTGCCCGAAAAAAAAAAAACAGGTCCCATCTGCCGTTTGTCATTTGTGCCAGATTTTTTTCAGGAATTTTCGCTGCAGTCTTAACACATATAAGGCGGCTCCCTTGGGACCAGTCTGGCTGGGGAAGGTCCTCTCAACAAGGCCAAAGACAAGAGCAGCAGAGAATAGGCCTTGCTTTAGTTCCCAGGTTTGCTTACAGTTTGGTGAAACATACCATGCAAGGTTGCAACACAAGCAAAACCTCAACAATCACCTGGCATTGAGCCATCTATGATACGTCTTCATTTGCCTACCAGAGTCTTCAAATAGCTTAAAAGCAGCTTTTGCGTGTGTCCGCGGATGATAGACCGCTGCCCTCGCTGTGTGTTGTACAATCAATGGGGGGGACTGTGCCAAGCAGGGGAAAGAGAGATGATCTACTCTCGATGCACTATGTATGCACTTAATGAGATTAGCTAGAGAAATACAACCCGGGCATATATAAAGCACTGGAGAAACTACTGGCGGAAATCATATCACAGTGCACAACGCAGCAGAAAACAGTGTTGGTTTAACTGCATTGTAATTATTAAATAAGGTTGAAAGATTGACCCATGAAATATGTGCAAGACAAGCATCATCAATCAGTGATTATTACCATCATGTATAGTGAAATATCGGCAATTAGGGTTAGGGATTCACAAAAAAAAAAAAAAAAAACCTGATGTTTCCCAATAATTAATGGAATGTTATTACACTCAATCCAAGTAAAACCACAACCCCTGCAAATAGAAACAAGTGGGTCTACATTACGATGTTCAGCACCACTGCAAGCTACCCATTAGCATTGAGTTCCCTGTGAGCGCAACACGAGCCAGAGTATATGCTGTCCTTAGCATGACTGATCGACCTGCCCTATTAAAGTCTGGTGCTATTGACTCCTCTAGACTCTCTCTGACTCCCCATCTCTCCTGCTGAGCTGCTGGTCTGGGCTGTGGCTGCGGGCTGTATACGGCCCCACAGGGGCGAACGCTGGTGGCCATCTGCACTTTACACCTCATTGATTATAGTGTAGCCTCCTGGAGATCGCAAGGAGCTCGCAGGGTCACTTACTTGGAGTGCAAGCAGGTGACCGTCAGATGCAGACAGACAGACTGACCGCTGGACAGGGGTCTGGTGGATAGACAGACAGGCAGGCAGATGGGAATTACCAGGAAAGCTTCTATGACACACCTATTCATATTATATAAAGAGTCATCAGAGGCCGAACCAATAGACGGATAGAACAGCTGTAGCCACCGTCAGCCCCCGCCTTCCCATATGCTTGCTGTGCCATAGCTTTTAACACTGCAATGATTATGTTATTATTATTACCCAAGTGCCTTTATGCATGTATTCAATCAGTTATTATATATATGGATAGGTCCAAGTTACCTATACTTATCTTGCCTATTTGTCTTGGTCTTGTCTCACTGCTGCTGGTCTCTGTGTGTCCCAAACATTATTTTGTTCTATGCCTACAACGACTAATAAGTATATTTATCTTATCTTATCGTATACTATACTTTTATTAATTCCAGAAATATGCATTCAACCCTTAGACAAATGCCTTTATCGTCAACAGCCTACTATGCACATATTGTAGCGCAAGAGAATATGCAGCAGCCTACTACATTTGACAGATTAATAAAAATACTGCTATATAGTATATATAAATACTGCTATTCCTCAAAATAAAACCGGTGCTGTCGTAGGTGCTACGATTGTGCTTGCTTCATCAGACCAAATGGGAAAGCTGGCGGCAAGCTGAAGCACCTGTCTAGTCTAGCACCTCAATATCTCGTCCTCTGCGTCACCTTTATCAGACATACAAGGTGGTCCCTTGGGCAGATGCAGTGTTCTGTAACAGCCTCCTCAATACGTGTTTAGATAAATTCGTTTGTTTTGACCACTTTCTCTCTTTCCTCCTTTCTTTTTAAGTAGAGCGTCATGAATGAAGGATCATTTGAATTAAAGTAGTCCTTTTTGCAGCAGCAGGAGCAGAAGAACTCATTGCCGTTATCAGAACGCCTCTCAAAATGCACTGCGCTATCTAGGCACCTGCACAGTATCGACGGGAATAGGCCTACTGAAAACCACAAGACTCACAGTGGGTTACTTACTTTACTCTTCACAGTTAAGTATCAGTCGCTTTGCAGAGAAGAGTCCGGGGAACTTCTCCAGAAACAGTGATGGTTTCAAACTGTGAGTACCAGTAGCGATCCGCACCAATACAGATCACATCAGATAACCCGTCTTCGGTGATGCCTCATGGCATCGAGCTCCAACATCTCGACTCATTCTTGCCTGCCTGATGAATTAATTAATAGCCAACAATTCTACGACACCGGACACATGTCCGCTTTCTTTCACACGAGGATCTCCAAGGGGACACGCACCACAACAAAGGCGATCGCTCACACTCATGCTTGTGATTGGATGAAATGAAAAAAAACTACCCCACACACAGATTATTCCCCGCCCTGGCTCTTGAAGAAAAAAGTGTAGGGATTCATCTTTTAACTTTGACTTTAGTGTAATAGCTTATGTTATAGTGCCGTTTGAAGTAGAGAACCAGCCAAACCATCTGCACCAGCCAAACATTTTTTTATTATTATTGCTATGGAATCATTATGAGCGGTGTCATATTTTCCCTTGAAGCAGTATCATTATCAAAGGCCTTCATCACAAAACAATTATTAGAATTCTGTGAGAAAAACATCCACAGTGAAGATGAGACTTATTGGGTTAATGACGTAGATATATTGACTTGCTTTGTTTTTTAATAGGGACCATATCATCTCATCAATGGTCAGTATAAGACTTCTAACACACAAGTGTCCCAAACTAGTATTATGAATTCCCCACTTGTTGCCTAGAAACAGCTAACTTTACCTCCTGCATGCGAAGGGCAAACCCCCTTTGTAAGCAATATCAGCCAAGGATAGTCACTGCGTTTATACCAACCCATGGAAACAAACTCCTACTGGTTTCCATTCACATGGGACCGGGACACAGTGACATGGGGCAGCTCTTATGTGACTCCTCTTCATCATTCCCACAAAAAGACACCAGTCTTCATGAATGTGGAGTACAGAATTAATATAAAACGATCCTGGAGAATGCAGCTATTATTATTAACATGTAACATGTGTATTGAAAGTGCCTTTGCAAACATTTGGAATTTTATAACATTACAGCATATTTTTTAACATTATAGCATTTTAGAATCATTTACAATTATATATTACGTATATTAAATGCTTTTAAATTGAACTTTGATTTCCCACCATGCATCCATGGAACCGTTCTCTTTTTTTAACTGTGATTCACAGACTATTCCTCTCCTTCATTATTTACAGAGACCCTCACTTTCCATTTCCATGACTGAAATGTGCAGAACATACTGTATACCATCTGACCTCAATATGACGGGGCAGTCGGTTGACTATGCCATCCCAGTCTCCCAGTCTCCCGTTAAAACCACAACACAATATCAATAAATAGCAATATCAACCCATCAGAATCACACCCAATATAAACGCTGATCGACGCATGACTGACAGCTGTCAGATGAGCGTCAGTATAGGTGATGATGGATGTCCTTGGGTTACTGAATCCCACCATTCCATTTCTTAACACCCCCATTCCTGATCCTTTAATGTTTAAAGGCAGTCTAACATATGGCCTCGGCCTATGAGACACATTGGCAGGATTAGGATTGGTTAACAGTTCAGCCAAGGAAAGAGATTATTATACTGCTAAGGCTTGTGGTAAGTGATAAGAACAGACAGCTTCTGGGACTCAACAAGACATTGTTCCTGTTGGACAAAGCCTATTACCTCAGCTGCCTTCACAATGTAAGAAAGTTCTGAAGAGTTAATTATATCTATAGAATTAATAGATAAATTATAACCCTAATCCTCCAAATTAAAAATTCAGAATTTGAGTCACCTGGTTGCTATTTCCTCTCATATTATCTCTTACTTGAATACTACCTTTGTTTAAACAAATGTGAAACGTTAATTTATTTATATAACTGTTGTTCAGTGTGTGTGTGTGTGTGTGTGTGTGTGTGTGTGTGTGTGTGTGTGTGTGTGTGTGTGTGTGTGTGTGTGTGTGTGTGTGTGTGTGAGTGTGTGTGTGTGTGTGTGTGTGTGTGTGTGTGTGTGTGTGTGTGTGTGTGTGTGTGTGTGTGTGTGTGTGTGTGTGTGTGTGTGTGTGTGTGTGTGTGTGTGTGTGTGTGTGTGTGTGTTTCAGGTCCCCTGTGAGATTCCTAATCTCAATTAGATCGCTAGGTTAGCTAGATCTTCTTTATGCATGCGTACGTCGAAGACGGTACTTATCAGGCGAGGATCACTTGCTTCTCTTATTTTCGCCCTCTGTATCTCTTTGAGAACAACCACATATCATTTCACAAACAATATAATATTTCATCCTGTATCTTATGTCTCTGCTCTATCTCTGATCCCAGTGATGTGTGGCCATGTAGACATTCGGCAAAGGTCCAATTTTGCTCCCAATTTCAAAGGGAAACCATGAACTACATGATTAAAGCAAGAAATATTAATATAAGATATAATCAATACATGCCATCTGGTGGCCATATTTTATTCAAGGCTCAAACATCAAACATATAATTTGAGGTGATTTGAGATGTCGAAATAAGGGCATTATTAATACTGTTCTTTATTGATTAAGTAGTTTAATTTATAGATCAATAATGATCCACATCTATATTCATCTCTTTGCTAATCTCACTCACTCACACACACACACACACACACACACACACACACACACACACCACAACACACACACACACACACACACACACACACACTTACATACATACATACATACATACATAATACATATATATAATATATATATATATATATATATAATATATATATATATAATATATATATATATATATATATAAACACAAACATCGGACTCTGACATCTAATTCAGATATAAAGGACTGCTCACGAGTTTTATTCAAGAATAAAAACAAAAACCTTCTCTATAGCAGAATTATCTTTTTCTATCTATAAAGTGTCTTCTTTCGAGCCTACCATGTGGCACGGTGTCTGTGATAGGACATTATGCTTCCTACTACATTTTGATTGACAGACCCACGGGACAAACCCTAAATCATCAAGACAAATAAACACAAGCCATGGACCAATCACAAAACATGAAGGGGTGGAGCTTAGTGCTGTGTGTGATGTGGCCAGACCTCTGCCATATATGGTACTGATACAGAAAAGCATAGCAGAAAGTTTACAGCACACGAAACTCAGAATGAATGGGACGGCATATGCTAACTTTGACAACCAAGAACACGTCCTGAAATTAGGGGAGACGTTTGAGAAACACCCCAAAACTGCATACCACACAGTGCGATGTAAGTTTACAATTCACAAGTTCGCTTGGTTAGCGGTAGCTTTAGCTTAGCTCATTAGCTATGCTCACTCGTAAGCTAGACATGCCGAGAAACCAGTAAGAGCTAACGACCTGTTTAGAATTATAAATTGAGGATGACCGTGCCATAGTTAGTCAATGTCAATTGGTAATGATGTTATCCAGAATTATTGTATTGTACTATACGTGTCGTCCGTGATCCTCCAGCTGTCAAGATGTCAGCTAGCCGTAGCAAGGCAACGATGACAGCAAAAAGGGACACTGTCGCCATCTTCCGACCAAAGGCTGGTCACAGTAGTTGACACAGAATTGTACCCCATTATATATTCCCTTATCCTTGCAGATGACTTCAAACCGGCGTCCATTGATACAACATGTGAAGGCGAACTTGAAGTGGGCAAGGGAGAGCAAGTAACCATCACTCTCCCCAACTTGGAGGTACATTTTGATGTACTGCAATGCCAATACATTCAACCGGTCATTTGTTTGAATAAGTGTTGGCTTTTGTTGTTTACAAGGTGAGTGCACATAGTTGAGATACAGTTGCAAGGCAATCACAACTTCTCTGCAACTATATGCTACCATTAGAAGGAGCAAAGGAGATTTTGTAGATGCTTGTAGCCGAGTCTTATGTTTTTGTCTGTCTCACACTTTTTAGCTCAAGGACATTGTTGTTTGTGTGAGCCAATCAGGAAATTAATTACCAGTGGTATTCAATTAATAATCCACACACGTTTACACCGCTTAAAAATGTGATGCATGCATGTAAGCACTCATTTATTGTCTTTTTTTAATTACCAATGTGGTGTTCTTTATCACAAGTTATTTAGCACATCTACCCTCCGATAAGTAGTTATCATTATTTGACCCAATTTTTTTTTTACGTTTTTTTGTCTCCGCCCGGCGTCAACGGGTTGTCTCATAAATCAAGTCATTGTATAATTACTGTCTTGTAGTGCTGCGGGGGTTTCTGTCAAAGCACGTTACACACATGAGAGTCCTGTGTGAAAACAAACCTTATCAGTAGATCTGAAACGGGCATACTGTTAATAAGACACAGCTGATAACCTGTTCTTGACTAAATCAGTCAACTTTCATATGGATGTCATACACCTGTCATAACTTCATGTTGTCATTTTGCAAACACAAACTTCAACTTCACAACTTCAACTCCCCCATAAATCATTACCAGAAAGTAAAAGCTTCTGGGTTCAGAGATTAGTAGCCGGGAGATGCATGGTGGGAAGTGAATAAGAGCTTATAGCTTACTGTTCTTGGTGGACTGAATGGTAACCCTTGCTACCACTTAGTAGGTCATGATGAGCTGAGCAAAGCAATGCAATTCATCCTTCACCCATGAGCAAAATAATACAATGCAATCATTAGGCTTTCATGGAACGTTCAAACTGTTTCTCAGTGATGTGTAGGTTAAATAAGATGTACTTTTTCAATGCTTCTTAAATAACCAACGAGACCCCCAGTCTTGTAGTGTTTTCTTTGTGTAAAGTGTCTCTGGTTTCACAAGCACCTTTTTGGAGATGTTTCCGTTCTCCTTTAATATATAAATAGGACTTGTATAGCGTTTTCTGATCTGTGGCCACTCAAGCACTTATTTATTGCTTCACATTCACCAAATACAAATTCATTAATGGAAGGCTGATCCAACCATGCAAAGCAGCTGCCATATCAGGTAATCTGGAGCAGTAAGAGTCAAGTGTCTTGCACAACTATATCTCAACACTTGGCTAGTAGGAACAGGTTATAGAAATGGCAATCTTCTGGTTGTCAGACAACCCGCTCTACCTCCAGACCCCCAAGGCAAATTTGAATTATAGGTGAACCCTAACCTATAAAGGCTCAAAACTAACAGTCTAGTTGAGGTCTGTACAGGTTTTAGTAAAAGTAGTCGATGGCATCAGACGTAAATATGAAATTTAGTTGGTTAAAACGGGTTGATTCCCCGCTTCGATGTAACCCGGGACGGCTTGATGCCGGGTTGTTTGCGTAGAGGCTTGATATGTACAGCTGCCTTCAATGTTCCTTTTCCTGTTGCATGTCACTCACTGCTAGGGTTCCACCGCCCCGATCACGGTCTTTAAAGGATCCAAGAGGCCCTACATGAAAGAATGCATCCTCATTGTGAACCACGACACCGGGGAGTACCGTCTGGAGAAACTCAACAGCAACATAGCAGTCAAAAAGACCAGGCGAGTAGCTAGCTGTTCGCAGCCAAAACACACACCGTCGGGTCCTCCCGAGTCGATCTGTGTTTGACTGTCTATGCACGTGCCGTTTTTGGCCGCTCAGGGCTGAGGGGAGCAGTAAGGTCCAGTCCCGTCTGGAGCAGCAGACCAGCCGGCTGAGCCAGCAGGTGAAAAGTGGGGGCAGCGGGACCAAGGCGCCCCCCAGCAGCAGTACTGGGGAGGGCCCCCCTCCCCCCAAAGAGAAGATGTTCCCCGCGTCACCCATGGACGACATCGAGAGAGGTAGGGCAGACCGTCCTTAATGTTGCGCTAGGGCTGTACGGTATGGACTAAAATGTTTATCACGGGACGATTTGAGGCATAGGCGTTAACGGTATTATACACAGTATGTTCATTTTATCTTCTAATTTCAATATACGGTATAAATGCTTCTGAAGTGGTAAAATACTGGTTAGACAGCAAAACTGCATAAAAAAAAAATGCAAATAATTTTCTCAAGTTATTTCCATCTCCGAAAAACATAAATGTTTTAATAGTATGGATTTCTTTCTCCACTTGCTCGCGGACCTTGCCGAATACTTTAGGCATCACAATTTGGATGAAGTGTGTGCTGATGAAGGGACTATCGCGCAAGCATGCTTCCTGAGAAGGCAGTATCAAATCTGTCCCTGGGAAAAGAAACGTTGAGCCAAATTGAAAAAGGATCTAGGTTTCGTTACCATATGTGCAGTTGCTACGCATAACTAAACTTTTTACATAAAAGAGAAGGACACACCGGTCTCATGGTATCGTTAAAATCCAAACTGTAGTGCAAATTCACACCGGTGTACTTTATATACTGCTTATAAGCTATAGTGCCCCACCTGATTCGTAGAGTGCAGGTTGTGCGAATGAGTCAGATGGTGAATCAATGAACACTTTCTATGCTCATTTGAATGTCTACCCGATCCAATTACCTAAAAGTTGTTGGCAGGAGATGAGAGATGTAGTTCAGTTCAGTTCTTTAATTAGTCAAATACACAACGTAACAGGCAAGCAGTCATAGCTGGCAATGGCATTTTTGTGTTCCAAGCTCTACTTACAATACAAAAAATGTTAAAAAATTTAAAGTAGTATAAGAGTAACAAAGAACACAATCATTTAAATAAAACTAGGATATATGTTCAGTGTATACATGCATAGTCTTGCCTCAGGTGCGTGTATGTGTACGTTGACCGTGGGGGTCTCCTTCCTCTGCCTCAGAGCTGATGGAGGAGGCGCAGGGCATGGACCAGATGAGCAGCGGGGACAGCTCCTCTGACTCCAACAGCTCCTCCTCGTCCAGCAGCGACGACAGCTCCAGCGACGAGGAGGGGGGCCAGCGACGCTCCTCCCCCTCGACCCAGGCCCAGGCACCGGCCCTGGCCCCGGCGGCACCCGCCATCCCCTCCCCGACGCTCCACAGCATGCCCGTCCTCATCACAGGGAACCCCCCGGCCGGCGCACCCCCGCCCCCCGGCCGCCCGGAGGAGAGCGGCGGGGGCGGGGTCCACATAAACACGCTCAGTGAGTTGTCGCCCCCTGTTGTCGAATCGCCTTCTAGGGGGACGGCTGTTAAGTTAGGGTGCAAATATACTGTACATATTAAGAGAGACGCAGCATGGGTCTTTGGACTGTACGTCGTTATCCCTGCCCGTCATGGAGAGGCAAAGACTGGCCTGTTTACAAATAACAAAAAATGAGTTGTTTATATTCAAGGGGTTATGATCGTGTGTGTGTGTGTGTGTGTGTGTGTGTGTGTGTGTGTGTGTGTGTGTGTGTGTGTGTGTGTGTGTGTGTGTGTGTGTGTGTGTGTGTGTGTGTGTGTGTACTACTAGCAAGCACCCTCATCCCCTCCCTGTCCCACTTTCTGTTGCAGAGAACGATCTCCAGCTCAGCGAGTCAGGAAGCGAAAGTGACAGTGACTAAGCGACAGCGGGGCGAATTCCTCTCCGTGGTACCGGGCTGGAAGGAAAGTGCTCGGAAAGGACAACGATCAACCATTGCTTGCTATTCTTGGGAGTGTTCATCTCTTTGATATGTGTAACGTCCTGGGACTCAAGAATGCCATTGTTGCCAGTGTGCTCAGAAGGTTGTCCTTTTGGAAATGGTCATATTCAATCATACTCAAACTACCGAAAACCTAATCATGTTTGTTATTTAACACAACGGACTACGATTTGATTCAGTTGCCAACCACCATAGTTCCTGCATTTCAGTAAGTCCTATTTAGTGACATTAATGTGATGAGTTAAAAGCTGTGATCAAATGTTGGATACATATTTCAAAAATATATATATAGTCTGCAAATGGGCTATTTGCCGATTATGTCTTAAGTGGTGTTTATTTGTAATCAAAGAAGGAAAGAATTGCAGATGAGCCTATATGTATATATGTATTTTTTAGGAAATGCCACATTGATATCAGGAACGGGCAAACTGTTATTAGCATTTCTGTTAGTTTTGGAAGCCAGTGCCTGATTATTTTTGAGTAGTTTAGTAAAATTCCATTTTAAGGAATTGTCTTAAAAGGCCCCTTGTTTATTTATTGATATTTCATTATTCGTAGGTCTGACTTGGTTAGGTAGTCTTGTCATTCAGACACGTTTTCAGTAGGTGTATGGAAAAATAATGGCCTTTGTAGAGAACCTGCGATACTTGAATTGGACTATTTATAATAGAATTGTATACTCTGACCAACAGATAGTTGCTTAATATATCCAATGTAATTTCACTTGAGAAAACAACAAAGTGGCAGTTTATATGTAGTTGTAAGCATCAATACTGTGCCTAAATGTGATTTCCTTTGGGACTTTGCTATGAATTTGCCTTAGGTAATTATAACTACATGCAAGCCGTATACTGAAACATAGATGATGAGTGGGAAGATGCACCAAACAACATTCTTGAGTTGCAGATTTCAATATTGTAATAGATATCAATGTAATTCCTTTGTAGATTAATAAACATTCAGATTGACTTCTAATGTGTTTTTGTCAGTTGCGTGAGTAATCGAGAGTTGCTTGACTCACGCAACTGCTACCTAGGTTGACATACACTTATAACCTGTTATGTTACTAATAATTGTGCAATATCCGCAGTGACAACAACATTGCCTCAAAGATATGAAAATATTCTGGGATTCAAGAATTTCATCAAATTTTCTATATATTTTTATTTAAACAAGTGTACTATCTGCAACCCTTTTCACTTTGAAATGGCTATGGGACTGATAATTGTCTTGTCAACATATAAGAGCCAGTTAAAAAATGGATAGTTTTCAAGATCACACAGATAATATTTGGTAGTGAAATCTTTTTTTTGCATTTCCTGGATTATAATTGTCACAGATAGCAGATAATCATATTAATAAAAAAAACTAAATATAAGCATGCATCTACCATCTGAGATGAGATTCCTTTTATGGTTTTGTTTTCTTTTATTAAGTCTTCTATTAGGCCAGTTGTTTTCATGGTAATTTTTAATGCTTTGCTTCAATTTATGAAATTAGCCTAACGGTTACTATTATGCATACTACTATACTATATACAAATTAGGCCTGGTATCCATCTACCTGTGTTTTATGATTATTACACGAATATATTATTATTATTATTATTATTATTATTATTAAACGTTGTATGAATGTATCTACTTAATGATAACCTTATTAAAGGTGTATTTCCACGGCTTAGTGTTTCTTGTACGTCCTAGGCATAATGTCTAATGTGTCAAAGTCCAGTTTGCCTTCATTCTGTGGTTGGGCTGACGGTTGGGTTATGCTGCCTATAAAAGGCAACCATTCTACGCGCAGAAGACACAACCCCCAGTATTTCCTGGACGTTTACACATGACTATAACCGAGTGATCTGATTTTACGCCAAAATGTTCGCCGGTTCACTACATATCGCAAGTCTTGCATGTAGACGAGAACACGTAAACGGGATCCAAAGATTATCCTCTATTTTTTATTGCAGCATGCGTTGCAGCCGCGACATCGCATCCAGCACCACCTCTGTTGTTGAGCATAACAAGCAGAAAACGATAGACGATTTGGACGGACCGAGTTTCGTGAGAACTTTATATTGGCTTATTGGTAAAGGATATTTATCATTATCACATCAATTGCAAGTAAGTACTCTTCGACTGAAACGTCTAGCTTATGGGAAATATCCATGGTGTAGCCTATTTCACGTTCAATAGCATCTACAGTTATTCAACGTGTAATTATAATATTTATTCTATCTAATAATTGCACACACATCTTTTAAATATTTTTTATATATTATCCTATCTCAAACGTAGAGTTTGCCCGTGGGCTATCAGATGACAAAGTTGGGCTATAATCTAATAAAGTGCAACTCACCCTATAATTAAAGTGACGTCATGAATAATGGTTGGTGAGTAAATGTTGTTTATTGTTGTATTCATGATGATCATGTTGGGTCAGTAGCACTTCATACATGACACATTCAACTTAGCCTTTGTTATAGAACTCAACACAGAGGCATACTGTCTGCCTAACTATTTAATGCTTAAACAGTCATCAAGTCCTTTAAATAAAGACGATTTATAATTCTCAGACGCACTAATGACTAACAGC
The DNA here is from genome assembly GCA_900291075.1 of Melanogrammus aeglefinus. Taxonomy (NCBI): domain Eukaryota; kingdom Metazoa; phylum Chordata; class Actinopteri; order Gadiformes; family Gadidae; genus Melanogrammus; species Melanogrammus aeglefinus. Next base: position 85,291 of record OLKM01001779.1, on the reverse strand, counting down.
AACCGTATTTCGTTTGGCGCTCCCACTTAACCGTCCTCCCATTGGTGCATTGTTTTTCTTTAAGTTCTACGTGATTGTTGACAAGTCCCGTGTCAATTTCAAATTCACGTTGATTGGCATAAAATGAAATCTCACGACAAATGTTGCTTTTGTACAGTGTATTTTCAGTTGGTTGTGATAGGCTACTGTATCATATACAACTGAAAATACAGTGAAAATACAACGATTTTGATAACGTTATCAAAATCGTTATGTCATGTATAATTTCAGATTAAGACTCCACCTGGCCCTATTTTAACGGTCTGGAACGCAAGCGAGAAGCGCCAAGCGCAAGCAGCTTTGTGGGCGGTTCTATGGCGATGTTGCTATTTCACCGCAAATAAATTTTTGCGCCCGGCACAAATCTAAAAAGGGTACTTGGTCTGAAGTAGCCTAATTATCCTGGTCGTAACCATAGGTCGTAACATGCAATAAACCAATGAGAGTGCCGTCTCCCATCCCCTTTAAGAGCCATGTGCATTTGAATGACGATTTGATATTTTGACTGCGCGTTTGCAGTCTCCGAGGAGACAGATGCATGACCACATGAATTTCAAACTTGAAATGGCTCAGTTAATGGCCAAATAATATAGCCTAAATGGAATAGCGTTTTCTTCCACAACTTTAGAAACACTGAGTCCTCAAATAAATTTCGGCAAAGTATGATTTGCGGTAACTGTGGTTCTACGCAATACATTAACAAACATAGTTTCTTACCAGTAATATATGCATTATCGTTATCGACTTCTGTTCTTAATATGCATGTGTCCCCCGTTAATATGCATTGCCATGGACTGTATTATGCGTTATGTATGTGTTTAGTTTGCGTGTGTTTAAACAGATGGATGCACACACGCGCGCCTGCATTCATTAATTATTTTACACATAGGGCCTACACACACGCGCACCCGCATTCATTCATTCTTTGTAACACTCACTTGCGGTAAAACAATGTTTTCTAACGATCAAATAGGCCTACTCATCAATCCTAAAAGTTTTGGGCTTATAGCCTACACGATGTCTGTGTCAAGAAAATATATGTTGCTGTAGTGTTTGCAGATGCATTGATTTAAAAGTACAACTTATTACCACTGTATCAGCTGTTCTTTCCCAAATAATTTACCAAGAATGTGTGGCTATAGGTAGATGAGAGAGGCAAAGTGTATGTGCGAGGTGTACAAGCAACATTATTCATGTGCCCTTAACATAGCATCTGAACAACGCGCCACTGACTTTAAACCAGGTATTTCCTGGTTTGTGGTGCAAATGCTTTCTGAAACTGCAAAATAGCACCACGGAACGTTTTGCGCCAGAACATGCCTCCTCCTTTCGCCGAACTGCCCCTTGGGGCGCAAGATCATTTCCTTATTTACAGGCGCGTGGAGGTGGAAGGGAAAAGAACGCTCTGCGCCAGTTGCAAACTAGCAATGACACATGCGTCAGTGTAGAAAGTCAATTGCGCCGGATGCAAGATAGGGCCCTTGGTCTTGCGTGTCCGATTCCGTATTTTTCTCCTCGCTTAATGTACGTTTGTTGTCTGCAACAAAAGCTCTGCATCGTGTCTCTTATCCCGATGCGCTTCTTTGCGAACATTGGATAAGCAGAAGTAACTTTGAGTTTGACTGCTGGTTTGTGAAGCTGGTGAAAGCGACTTACGGATAGTTCCCCTAATGGCCTATAGGTGGCATGGGGTTGTTGTATGCATAAAGAACCGAAATGTGGTTTCTCATATCTTCTTCATTCTCATAATACAAAGCCCAAAAAAAGCGTTTGCCTGCGCTATTGGAAAAAGCTACCTAACCAGGCCAGTTCATTTACGTGTGTTGGACAAAAAATAGATGCAGCAATGGCATCGGCCATTTCTCATTTGGAATTGAATGGATCTCATTGCCAGCTGCCCGATTTTGACAGTGCCGCAGTGGAGAAGGCTATGTGTTTCCGAGATCCTGAGAGAGATTCTGGCTGGAGCTATGCTCCTGGCAGGTCACCCTTTAGCGTCAGGTAGAGGGGGAGAGATCTCTTCAAGGAACGTGTGTCTCTACACGCACTCTACCAACTCTTACCAACTACCACCACCAGCCACCCATGCACACACAGCAATCAAATATACAGCTCTGGGATTGGCATCCTCACCTACCTGAAGTCCCAGAAAAAAGAGAAAGCCAGTTTTGTCACGTGGGGTAGGTTTAACTGCCACACAGTAAATGGATCGTCAAAAAGTAGTCAAATGGCATGGTATGTAGCTGAGCAAGTCTGCTGTGAAAAAAAAATTGGGCTGTCCCCGTGGACAGAAAAACATTCATGAAAGACCTGAGTGACAAAGAACACAAGTCATGTCTGCAATGACTGAGACCCGATGAGAGACTGACGGTGAGCTGCAGAAGCAGTCTATGAATGTAGGAGACTCAAATTTGGCTCCTTAATGTCTCGTAGAGCAGTTAGCATTTTAAATGCAGGCATTTCAGGATCATCATGATTGCTGGCCACCCTTACCACTAGGCTATAACAGGTCCATTATCCTGACTAAAACTCTCCATTATCCTGACAATAACGTTTACATTATCCTGACTACAACATGTCCATTATCCTGACTAAAACTCTCCATTATCCTGAGAATCACGTTTACATTATCCTGACTACAACATGTCCATTAACCTGACAACAACATGTCCATTATCCTGACTACAACATGTCCATTATCCTGACTACAACATGTCCATTATCCTGACTACAACATGTCCATTATCCTGACTACAACATCTCCATTATCCTGACTACAACATCTCCATTATCCTGACTACAACATCTCCATTATCCTCACTACAACATGTCCATTATCCTCACTACAACATGTCCATTATCCTGACTATAGCATCTCCATTATCCTCAATATAACATGTCCATTATCCTGACTACAACATGTCCATTATCCTCACTACAACATGTCCATTATCCTCACTACAACATGTCCATTATCCTGACTATAACATCTCCATTATCCTCAATATAACATGTCAATTATCCTGACTACAACATGCTCATTATCCTGACTACAATATGTCCATCATCCAGCCGACTTGCACCATTTGTTTGAGTATATATTATGGGGGGGATTTGATTCAATAACTCCAACACAATAATCTTTCCTAACATTGTGAAGAAAATAAACAAGTGTTGCCTTGTTCACCTACTAATAGGGAAGGTGAGCTAGTTCATTCATGAGGAAATCTGATAAGATAAGGATTTTTTGATCCTCAGATGGGGAAATATAGGGGTGGAAGAAGCAATAAAAAAGCAAAAATGCACAAATTCAATAATGGGATCATAAACATATATTGTAAAATAAACCATATGTTTATGCAAAATTTCAAAAGTCGCTGTGCATGGGTTATGCATTTAAAGTTTAAAGTCATCTCAGATATGCTTATCTATTATAAACCTAACAGTTCACTTAGATCTACTGACATTGGTCAGCTGGTTATGCCTAAGGTCAGATCCAGGGCCTCCTGAGAGAGAAGTCTTTGTCCCTTCTCAAGGGGAGAGCTGATGATTCAGTAAAGAGTTGCTCAATGTTAATTTACTTTAGCACAGACTTTCTATAAAACATTAATATCAATGTCTAACTTTTATGTTTGTCTAAAGTACTGGATTTGTAGTATGATCTCCCTCTACCCATCCAGCAACCGCTAAGCAGCAACAGCTAACCACTTGCCAATGCATCTGCTCCTAGATTGAACACAGCAAGATCTACGGCCCTCTGTGGAAGTCCAAATTCGGCCCAATGGTCCTGGTGAACGTGGCCAACGCTGACATGATCGAGCAGGTGATTAGGCAGGAGGGGCGCCGTCCCATCAGGACGGACATGCCTCACTGGAGGTTCTACCGAGAGATCCGAAACAAGGCCTACGGACCCCTGTCACAGTGGGTGAATCCTTAAGGCTCATCCTCTGCTAATTTTTCTTCTTGATTTAATTGGTATTGAACTTTGTTTGGTCGGTTCGAATGGAAGCGATATGTTTGTTCCCCTCAAGGAAGTCCTTGTGACTACCTTGACATCTTGGAAATTTCCTATAGCATGGTTTGTACAAACATCTTGTTGTTTTTCCTGTCGGGCCTGTTTCGACAACACCCCGCTCGGTGTGTGTGGAAAATGGTTTCTTAACATCAACATGTGCCAATATTGAAAAAGCAGACACATCAGAGTGTGCCAAGGGAATTTCTTGTGAAACTCTGTTTCTGAATCATTTCAATCCAGTAAAGCTATTTATAGCACAGATGTTGAAGCAGTTGTGCTCTTTCTGCTGTCCTCACAGAAACGGAGCAGAGTGGTTGCACATTCGCAGCGTTCTCAACCCAGCCTTGCTCAAGCCTGTGCATGTGTCGCGGTACACCAACACCCTCAACATGGTCGTGACAGACTTCATCGACAGGGCCACCTGGCTGAGGGAGAATACGGGCCAGGGCATCGTAGTCCACAACCTGGCCGATGAGCTCTACAAGTTTGCTTTTGAAGGTCAACTCTCTCAGTCAGCTCCTCACAAACACACAACACACACACACACACACACACACACACACACACACACACACACACACACACACACACACACACACACACACACACACACACACACACACCACACACACACACACACACACACACACACACACACACACACACACACACACACACAATTTGTGGATAGACCAGTATGATGGAAAGTTTCCACATCTGCAGTGGTCAGATTTTAATCAGTTGTGTGGGTGTGTATGTCACTCCCATAACTCTGTAAAAACTCTGTTTGTCTCCATCGCAGGAATCTGCTCGGTGCTATTTGAGACCCGGATGGGCTGTCTGAATGAAGTCTTTCCAGAGGAGACTCAAAAGTTTATCAGCTCTGTGGGGGAGATGTTTCGTGTGTCTATGATTATCCTCCTGTTCCCCAAGTTCCTTTGGCCCTACAATCCGATTTGGAAGCAATTTGTCGCAGCCTGGGACCATATCTTTAAAGTCGGCAAGTCTATTTTCGTTTCCTTCGACACTGGAAACTGATTGGGTGAATGATTGGGACATTGTGTGATACATGGAGGAGTACTCTTGAGTTCCAACAACCACTCTCTGAACCTGACCCTTCATAAAGTCAATATCAGCTGTTGCCCCTGCGTGTTTAAATATAGAATGATGACTTGGTTGTGCATCGCAGAGTGAATGGCGTATGTGACCAGAATGGCAACGCCCATCTTAGTTCCAGGATTGGCTCCTGCTGCTGGCCATCTCACCCTGCCTGAATTAGCATATGGACAAGGGATTGGATTGAGGCTTATGATTGTGTTTGACTCCCAGTCTAAAGAACCTGGGTTCAATCCCCAATTACTGCAGTCTAAAGCATCCCTGAGCAAAATGCCTACCGTTGCATCTGAAGAAAACTGATGGAAGTGGATAAATTGCATTTCTGCCATATTCCACCACATCAGACAACATCAAAAATGATTATAACATCTTATTGTACGCTTAACCATAACCCCTTTAATTCAGATTGAATGACCTCCCATACAGCGGATAAACTGGTGCAGCAGAAGATTAGTTCCATCCAGGAGAAGGTGCGTCTGGGTGAGGCCGTGGAGGGAGAGTATCTCACCCATCTGCTGCTTAGTGACCAGATGACCCTGGAGGAGATCCTGGCCAGCATCACGGAGCTCCTGGTGGCCGGAGTGGACACGGTAAGGCACACCCAGGGGTTCATCCAGAATGAGGACGTGGGTAGTTCTTCCAGAGTTAGCATATATAGAGTTGGCATGTGAGGGTTTTTTGGTCATCAAGCAACTCAGGTCCGATAACATACAGGCTAACAGCTTGGCTTCTGAAATCATAACTAGTAATGTTTTCAGGGTTTTGGCATTTTCAACATTTTAATAATAAATCTTTTGTGACGAAATGTTTGTGCCTGTCGGCAATATTATGTTCCATCCTTGGCCTGCAGTTATGTCTTAACATTCATCTGTGGAATGAGCTAGACATATCTGGCATGGTGGGTGATTACATGGCAGGAAATGGTTTAAACTTTTGGATACAGATGGTTGGGGCATGCTGGGCACATGCTCGAGGACAGAGATAAGCTATCCGATGTGTTTGTTTGTGTGTGTGTGTGTGTGTGTGTGTGTGTGTGTGTGTGTGTGTGTGTGTGTGTGTGTGTGGTGTGTGTGTGTGTGTGTGTGTGTGTGTGTGTGTGTGTGTGTGTGTGTGTGTGTGTGTGTGTGTGTGTGTGTGTGTGTGTGTGTGTGTGTGTGTGTGTGTGTGTGTGTGTGTGTGTGTGTTGTCTTAACAAGATTCACCCTTTGAACATTGTAGATGGTGCTTATAGTCTTTTAACCGCTGTTGGCTATAGTGGTCTTTAACAGGATCGGTTGTGCGATTAGGTAGTGTGCAGCTGCTGTTATAATGCTTTGTACAATTAACACAACCTTACCAACTCTTTTATTTCTCAATCATTTGCAACTTTAGATTTGATAGATTATGTTGATGTCAAAGGGAAATATAGGTGATGGGGGGGGATAAGTGATCCCCTTCGTCTCCCCTCTATTAGAATTACACTAGACTCGATGCATAAAACACAAAAATTGCACCCCTGGTGGTGAGAGGTAGCGGTTTATCACTTTTCATGATCGATGGACTGTTGTTGACTCTGTGCAGACGTCAAACACCATGGCATGGGCTCTGTATCTGCTGGCGGCACACCCAGAAACCCAGGAAAGATTGTACCAGGAGGTGATCAGCGTGTGCCCCAGAGGCAAAATCCCCACAAGCGATGACTTCTCAAAAATGCCCTACCTCAAGGCTGTCATAAAAGAGACTTTACGGTTTGATAATCTCACTTCTCGTACTGTGAGATCCGTTTGGGTTAAAATGCATAATGAGTTTATTAAAGGTTGCTCTAACTGGCTTCCTCTAAGGTTCTTATAACTGGAAATGGTCCAATGGCGCCACCTTTTGGCTAAATCGTATTTCATAATCAAAGTGACGTTTCAGTAATGTTTCTGTGTTATGACATCACCCTTCCCTCCCTGTAGCCATAAAAGAAATGGCAACGCAGTAGAAACGTCCATATATATGATAATTTGATTATAATTGGGGAAGGATTAGGGTGTGATGAGGTTTGACTTCCAGACAAACATTTCTGGTTTCGATACTCAATCCTTGAGAAGGATGCCTTTCAAGACACACACCCAGTGTGCTTAAACACTAAAAGTCTATTTGAATGAAAGTGACGTCTAAATTACAACAATTATAAACTAGTAATGACAGTCCTAGGAATATTTCTTCATGAAATAGCGGTTTGTACTTGAAACTTGTTTGATGGACACAATAAGCCTCTGTGGAACCCTGGAAACCTGTTCTTACTGAACTAGCCTATGTAAACATTGATGCAAATATACGCTAAGGTTGTTTGCATTCCATTTTCTCATTCCCAGACTATACCCAGTGGTACCAGGGAACGCCCGCGTCACCGCTGAGAAGGAGATCATGGTCGGAGATTACCTCTTCCCCAAAAGGGTAACACTGACTGTCTACAGTTCAGGGCAGATATTCACATTACAGGCTATATTATGTCGTATGTAACACATCTGATCTGTTATAATTAAGATCACTGCAGATACAAACTGCAAAGTGGACACATGACCACCAGGTGGTGCAAAAGTTGTAGGCAAGTCCACGAACTGAAATCAATGGGTGAAATGAATGGTTCATATATAAATGCTCCAGATAACTTTTCTCTAATTGGTGATGCTAATCTGAGGTTTTTCTACTGTACAACTGCACTAATGCAAGTGCAGATAAGATAAATATTAAAACAATATTATATATAATATACAAAAAAAAAAGATTAGAATGCGATCAATAATATCAAATATATTTTTGGTTTTCAAACATGAGGAATTGAAGAGTTTGCTCACATTCTGAGCTTTATATCAGTCATTGTAATAATAAGATAATCATGCGCTCCTTTTTCTGCTATTTGTCTTAAATAACACCCTAAGATAGAGTGGGAAAAGGTGAATTATAGTTTTTTATGGGAACCCACAGCGCAAGGCTGGTGGGTGCATGAATGTTTCTGCGATGGTGATTCTGAGCGTGGACCACCGAAAAGTAACCAAAGGTCACAAATTTGATGGAATCAGCTGGTCATTACAACGTTTAGAGAATGAGTCTTACAAGTGATTATATATTTTAAAGGGGACATATTATGAAAACAGCACTTTTCCTGGGATTTGTGGTGTTGTTGTGCGTAGATGAGTGAGATACGCATTTCTGGAAGCAGCCCGCCTCCAGCTACCAAACGAGCGAGTCAGTTTCGGCGCCCCCTCCTACGTAGGAAGGGGGCACATTTGAATATATTACCTCCCACTTCCCCACTCCCCTCCAATCAGAGCATCGCTAAGATTGTGTGGACCAGCGGACGAGCAGCTCCGGCGGGGGGGACTCGGCGCTAGCCCTGCAGCTAAGCTCCGGGAGTACAATCCCTTTCTCTGGCGCCGAGCTCAACCCGCCGGAGCTGCTGCCGAAGGGAAGTCGGGAGGAGGAGACGCATGGAGTAGAGAAAGGGATTGTGCTCCCGGAGCTGAGCTGCCGGACTGCTGTCGAGCTACCCCAGCCGGAGCTGCTCGTCCGCTGGAGCTGCCACCTAGCTTCGGCGCCAGTTCAGCTCCCGGAGTACACCGCCCGAGCTGCTGGACTGCGGCCGGACGGCTTCGACGGCGGCCGCAGCTGCGGCGCGGAGCTGGAGGCTTCGGCCAGTTCAGCTCCCGGAGTACACCGCCCTAGCTGCTGGACTGCGGCCGGACGGCTTCGACGGCGGCCAGCAGCTCCGGCGCAGGGAGCTCGGAGGCAGTCCGGCCGCTCAAGTCCCGGAGTACAATCCTTTTCTTCTCCATGTCGCGGTTCATGGACTTCAGAGAGTCAATGCCAAAGTTCCTTCCCCCCAATTCTTCTCAACCATGGCCGAGATATCCCCCACTACGAGTCTATACTTGTGGAAGTACCAGAGATGTCAGACACAGTCTTTATTATTCATATCATCCAAGGCGCACATAGGTTTTGGCCGTGATATTAGATAGATTATATAAACACCTGTATATAATATTATTATTATGTTATATTATATAATATAGATATAGAGCTCCAGGAGACAGCAAACGGCAACAACCCCTTCTCCTCCATGCTGTGGTTCAGTCCGACAGCTCATTGGTCAATGGGCAGCAGCTCATTTGCATCAACGCTACAGACACCAGAAACAGCACATTCTGAAGGGACTGAAACAGAGGGGAATAGCAGTAGACAATATTTTTTTTCCTAAAAGCTATTTCCAGCAAACAGCTTCAAAAACATGTTTTCTGGAACTCAAATACTATGTTTACTTGTTGGGAAAACACCATAATATGTCGCCTTTAACCTCCTCAACTAGTCGGTCACATAAGAACCACAAAGCGTATCTAGCTCGACGCAGAAACGTGGCATCAGGTGTGACTGCTATAACATCCACCGTCCCTTTCTGCGGCGTTTCCATGGTACGGCTCTAGCTCAGAAGTTAAAGCGGGTTGGCTGTTTACCCCAAGGTTGATAGTTTGATCCCCGGCTCCTCCTAGCTGAGTGTCGAGGTGTACCTGAGCAAGGCATCTAACCCCAACTGCTCCCGACGAGCTGGCTGTCGCCTTGCATGGTTGACTCCGCCGTCGGTGTTTGAATGTGTGTATGAATGGGTGAATGTCAGGCAATATTATCAAAAGCTTTGGATAAAAGCGCTGTATAAATGTCTGTTTACCATTTGCCATGCTCAGACCCTGTTCCACCTGTGTCACTACGCCGTGTCCTACGATGAGAGCGTCTTCCCGGAGCCGCACGCCTTCAGGCCCTCCCGCTGGCTCCGCGGAGACACCAGCCAGCCCCGGAGCCACCCGTTCGGATCCATCCCGTTCGGCTTCGGGATCCGGGCCTGTCTGGGTCGGAGGCTGGCCGAACTGGAGATGTACCTGTTAATGTCCAGGGTGAGAGGCGTTTCAGAGTCACACACGCACACGTCCACAGACACACATGCACGGACACATGCACACACACACACAGCACACACACACACACACACACACACACACACACACACACACACACACACACACACACACACACACACACACACACACACACACACATACACACACACACACACACGCATGCACGCACGCACCCACGTACACACACACACACACACACACCCCCACACACACACACACACGCACGCACGCACACACACACACACACACACACACACCACACACACACACACACACACACACACACACACACACACACACACACACACACAAAAACATCAACACAAGTTGATTAGTTGTTTCACCACCCTGGTTGTAAGATACAAACAAAATCCATAATAGCATTCAATTATAAAGATATCTAATATTGGCCTCAATGTTTTGGCCGCCTATTACCAAGTTGCTTTTGCTTTCATGACGAATCTAAGGAAAAATCAAATGGTTCGATGTAGTTGATAGGAGAGATGCCGCAGCAATATTTTTGCCTTTGTTTTTTATCAAATATGATCGAACTGCTGATGATGTTGGAGCATGTTTTTGATCACATTGTTTTGATACGTCAGTCACCCCGGTGCTTCTCTCCTTTGACTATATTAACTATTCACCCTCCCTCTCTCCATTTTCCTTTATCTAAGTTAATGCAACATTTTGAGGTGAGGCCGGACCCTGCCGGATGCAAAGTGGAGGCAGTCACCAGGACTCTTCATTGCCCTGCTCAGCCAATAAACCTGCAGTTTATTGACAGGAAAGATTAGAGGGAGGAGCTTAGGAGGACCACATAGAAAAACCCAACGCACTGAGCTACTGAAACGTATGGTACGACAACAATACTGGTATCCGGTCAACCAGCTCTACATTTCAGCACCCGTCCAAACAGTTGTTGGGAGTTAGTTTCCCTCAAGGCTAAATGCTTTAATAAATATGTTGTGTCAATATGTTTTTACCTGCTGTCAGGACGCTGAAACCCTCCCCTAGTTTCCGCCACAGGCTGAGAACTCATCTGTTCTTGGCTAAGGAATAAAACAAAGCATGATTTAGCATCTGCTGTATTATTGTAATATAACGTAATATTTGTGATTTTTATGTGTTACTCCCTGGAACTTGTTTAGCTTTTGGGAGAGAGTTAAAGTGACAGACTTGCACTCGTGTTATGTTATTAGGAGTCATCAATGTGTGCACTAATCAGCACCAAATTGTGTTGCATCAAATCCTTTGCCATGAAGTCATTTCAGTGTAGATTTCCTTCTTTTCCTTCATGCCGATTTAAATGGGGGAGCCTATTTACCCTCCTGGCTATGTAGCCAATCACTGTATATTAACGTAGCCAAGGGGGTTCAGACCACGCCCCGACAATCTTGAGTCTTTACAAGACTGAGTTTATAAGATTACTTTTGGTTGTATAATCGTTTACTAGAAAAAATATATATTTGTATAGTGGATAGAAAACATGATTATTTTATGTTTTTAGATCCTGTTTCCGTCAATTTTAGACCATGGACAGCATGAATGTAACAAAAGTCATTATTTATCCGACCTGTTATAATACCTTTTATTGATTGATTTCACCTTTGGTAATTTGTTATCAATGTTTTGTGCGATTATATAATGGGTTTGTGTTCAAACTTTCCAATTCGCAATATAGGTAAGCAGGATATTCTATTTTATATTTTAATGTAATTATTTGTCTTTATGTTTCCATAGATATATTATCTAAAAGTTAGCAATATATGCATAGACATATACAGTTTATATACAATGCTGTGTGCCTGTTTTCTTGCACTTGTACCATTAAGTGCCATCTTGTGGAGAAATGTCTTACGGCTGTAAACCTGATGTAGGCATATACCCCAATAAAGATAATGAATCCTGATGCTGTAATATTTAATCATAACAAAATGTGTACATTAGTAGAACCTCAACAACTTGCATCAAATATGGATGTCTTAACATCTCAGCATATTTAGCTGATATTAGCTGATATATATGATGGCGATGTGATTTGACCAGGACAAATGTATTCAATGCTTTTACAATACCCAATGATGGGTATCAAAAGAGTTGACGGAAACAAGAAGTAAAGAAACAAAAGTGTGAATTGACAAACACTTAACCCACAGATAGGCCTCTGCTATTCATTAGCAACATAACCCTTGAAAGTGTTGACATTGGTTCTTCAGAAGGCTGGCTGAGAGGTCAGCATTGAGGGTCCAGCTTTGAGGGGCCAGTATTGAGGGGCCAGCATTATAGTTATGGTCGGGAAATATATTTTCATAATAATGTGGAACATATCAGTACATTATTTAACCATAAAATCACACATTTTCTATAACAGGCTAATTCTGGATTTAATGATATAGGCTATTTCTTAATTGCTTCCTTTAATTATTTAATAAAAAGGACAGCATTTGAGCTCATTGGTCCTCCATTCAAGCATTCTTGCCCCTCAAGGGACATGTGTGAAACGTCTGATATGTAAACAATTACAAAAAAAACCTTGAGCTGTCCTGGCTGCCATGACCAGCTATTTCACTCTTGAAGCCCCTTGTTCAAACAAAAGCCCCATTGTGCATCCAAGTTGCTCCCGTTCATTGGGCATTTCTATGGCAATTCACACTCTCCTTGCAAACGCTGGACCGCAGTCGCTGAAAAGGGCTACACAGACACGACCGGGATGGAAGCAGTTTATGAGAAAGCCGAGGAAGTTTCGGTGGAATATTAACGAGGAGCGTTTACATAACAACCGCCTCTGCGTCAAGCTGCCTTCAGAGATCAGCGCGGGACGGTCTTGGAAGTCTATCAAACAACTTGCCACAACTGTACAACTGCAAAACTTTTTTTGGAAAGACCATCATGGGGAAGGTAACTGAATCCATTAACTTTCAAGTGTTCATCATAATGTATGTGATTTTTTTTCGCCCTAACCAAAGTTGACGCGGAGTTTTACGCGTAGAATCAGCAGATACTTGCAGTTCAGGCTTTGTTTACGAAGATGCAGAACACTTGAATATAGTTTAGTGAAAAGACAGTCCATCTATTAACTCCATCCATCTATTAACTGCATGTTTAATTGTGCATTCACCAGCAATTTTATGCAGGGAAATTCCAATTCACTATGGCCGTTATCTTTGCAAATTTGCAATTTGATTGAATAGTAGGCCTCCATGCTTAGACGTTTACATCGAGTGACCTTTTATATAGTTTGACTACCCCGCTCCCTCTTGTTTATGTCCTTCTCCCTTTTTCTCGTCTTTTAGAAATTGTGTGGAACGAATTACCCACTCAGCATCGCGTTCATAGTCGTGAATGAGTTCTGTGAACGATTCTCCTACTATGGCATGAGAGGTACGCACGCACGCACGCACACACGCACCACACACACACACACACACACACACACACACACACACACACACACACACACACACACACACAAACACACACACACAGACATTATATTTGTACCACAGATATGCTAATGAAGTAATTGGTTTATCGTTAATCTTCATTTCAGTAGTTTTGTGAAAAAAAATGGTCATCAAATGATCTAATGCCTGCCTTGACCTGTCTGTCAACCCTACTTCCTCCTTCATTAAAACCAACCCTCTCCACACACGTACACACAAATGTACACGCACACAGTGTGTGTCTAAGGAAAGAGGAATTGAAAAAAATGACATTCAATTCACTGGTAATAACACTACATGTTACGACTATGTTATCAAAATTATTTTGATAAATTAGTCCAAAGTATCGGGATTAGGGACACGTACTATACACAACATGGTATACATACTCATCGATTCATTTCTGATGGCTACCCATAGTTTTTTTATTGTGTTGTACGTTTGCAATTAGATAGGCAGTTCATATCTGTAAGTCCGCCTTTTTGAATGACTGCCTGTGTGTCCTTCCTGTCCGTGTGCGTACACAGCGGTGCTGACACTCTATTTTGTCAATTACCTGCACTGGGACAGGGACCTGTCCACTGCCATCTACCATGCCTTCACCAGCCTCTGCTACTTCACGCCTGTACTGGGGGCTCTCATTGCTGACTCCTGGCTGGGCAAATTCAAGTGAGTCCCGAGCTTCCTCTCCCTGCCTTCATCATTTCTGTGTGATTATTGATTATACATGACTTGAGCGCAGACATCTTTAGTTCGGACTTCATTCAGCACTATCCGTATAGCCGATGTTATTGGTACCCACAGTGGCCGCTGCAGGTCCCTGTGGACGTTTTCTCTATCTGTCGATCACTGGTTGATCCACTGACCCTACTCCTCTCTCCCCCCCCCCCCCCCCCACCCAGGACCATTATCTACCTGTCCATCGTTTACGTCATAGGCCATGTGGTCAAGTCTGTCGGGGCGATTCCCACCGTGGGGGACACCTCGATGCACATGTAAGCACAATTTATTACCCAAGTTCCCATTCATCTCGACTTGGGGAAGCAAAAAGAACAGAGACAGAGAGAGAGGGTTTGACGAAGCTACTCATGTATAAAGGAAAATGGATGTTGTCAAATTTATATTCTATTGATATCTTTTGCGTTTTTGCCTCATTAGTTTTAAGATATATTTCGATCACGTTTCCCATTTGTTTTAATGTTAAAAGTCTTTCGGTGCTGTTATATATGTTAGTCGAACACTAATTTTCAATATTTCCCAACTCATTTGAAATTATGTTCAGTGTATTGCAAAAATGCTTGTAGTCACTCATTAATAACTAGTATTAACCTAGTGGTGATTGTGTGTGTGTGTGTGTGTGTGTGTGTGTGTGTGTGTGTGTGTGTGTGTGTGTGTGTGTGTGTGTGTGTGTGTGTGTGTGTGTGTGTGTGTGTGTGTGTGTGTGTGTGTGTGTGTGTGTGTGTGTGTGTGTGTGTGTGTGTGTGTGTGTTTGCTTGTGCTGTGTATATGTGTGTGTGGTTGTGTGTGCGTGCGCTGTATGTGTGTTTGCTTGCGCTGTGTATATGGGTGTGGTTGTGTGTGTGTGCGCTGTCTGTGTGTTTGTGCTCTGTATGTATGTTTGTGTGTGTATGTGTGCGTGCTGTGTGTGTCCGTGCTGCGTGTGTGTGTGCACGCGCGCTGCGTGTGTGTGTCAGTGCGCTGTCCATGGTGGGCCTGATCCTTATAGCTTTCGGGACAGGGGGCATCAAGCCCTGTGTGGCGGCGTTTGGAGGGGACCAGTTTGAGCCGGAGCATGTGAGTAACCATAGCAACGGCTGTTCTGCTGCACTCCCATCGTAAACAATATGAATCATTTGTAAAAAGAAATTTGAGCTCACCTGTATTTTCCTAAAAATGACAAGGCGTGTGTCTTTAGAAGGATCATTTAGATTAAGCATGTAACACAGGCTGATCAGTGTAATTGTGAGAGAGCAGGCATGCAAACTTGCCATATATTAAAACGCTATATGTATCTCTAGACTATAAATGTTACTTTTGGCTCAATGGACGATTGAGTTAGTTAGTTAAAAGTCAAATTAGGGACAGGACTCAGTTATTTAATGAGTATAATGGCTGTTTGAATTTGACTTCAGTAAATATAAATCAGCATGCAAAGTATATATCTTTCCCATTTTCCTCCCTGGGAGACATGCCCCAGACCCTTCTGAATGGGGCAAATTTCTCTATCCACACAATGTACTCACCTGCCTCGACCCTAAGCAGTCTGAATGCCTAAGAGTGTTAAACATCCATTCCACAGGTGGTCGAGACGAGGAAATTCTTCTCCATCTTCTACATGGCGATCAATGCTGGGAGCGTCCTGTCCATGATCGTGACCCCTATTCTCAGAGGTCAGCTCTGTGGCTGACACCAGACCACACTGTTCCCACTGTTACCAACAAACCCAAACTCGTCCATGCATGCCACTGTTCCTTAGTATAACGGTGTGCTATCCAGTGATTTAGAGTCGGGCTTTCCTCTGAAGCGATACATATGTTAGCTACTGCACACTCACGGCTCTTTCCCTCGAAGGTGATGTCAAATGTTTCGGGAATGACTGCTACGCACTTGCGTTCGGCGTTCCTGCAGTGTTGATGATCGCGGCTTTGGGTGAGTGTTTGCTTTACTCTGTCCTGTTAGCCCATAGCCGTGGACCACAATAATCCTCATGATACTATCACAATACAGCCTTTGTCACTCAATACTAGTTCACGTTAAAAGGCTAATTAGTTAGCGTTTGTATTGTCGCTGCAGTTAAGAAACTCATCGTCAGTCAGCATAAACCTCTTCCCAGTTCTGCCTTGGTCGACCCCCCTGACTTCTTTATTATGTAAATTCCTTGAGTTGCCTTGCCTACTCTAGGCACAACCACATCCCCCCTCTTCCCTATCCACAGAGTTTTGCTAATCAACCTCTCCAGGCAGCTATGGCTGATCTGCACCGGTCACACGATGGCCGCTACCAAGTACCTTTGGCTTTCTTTCTTCCTTTATTTGGCAGAAATAATGCTAAACAAGGATTTTTAAAACCATAAAGCTAATCTCAAAGCGAAACCCAATCAGTTTTGGCTAGCAGTTTGAATGTGTGACATGTAGAGTCTCTTTGTATAAGTTAAACGTGGCCATTTGCAGATTTTAACAACGTTTTACGGCAACCAGATGTTTATGTTTTTTACGGCAACTATGCCACGACTTCTCCTGAACATAACACACACAGTACTGCAGTGATTCTGCGAAACCAGAATCTCTCAATTACCCTTTTTATGACCACAATTTCATATAAAGATTTTCACCTTATAGATGTCAATATAATGTCAATAAACAGACTCTAGAGCTGCCAGTAGATTACCCTGACTTCCTTCTCTCCACGAAAAGGCATTTCAAATCATTGAACGTTATTTAGGTTCGTTGCGACTTATCTCGGATCCAGCAGTCCTACTATCTTTTAGCAGGACTTCCTGGGGGGAGATGGGCATAGAATCTGGTCTGGAAACTTAACGGCAAGGGGCAGGGTAACGCATTGTTTCCTGTTTTTTTTGTCAGAGGTTTTCAACCATAGAAAGTAATTTGCACGAATGGACGAAGCATACAGACACTTTTTTTTCTACAGCTGGAAGCATTTGTGTTTGCCAAGGACGCGCTTATAGATTTCCGCCTCCTGCCACATGATTTATCTCAACAAAAAAATGAAGCGAGAGAAAGAGAAACCCCAAGTGGATGAGTATGAGTATCAAGTTTGTCCGTAGTGAATATCCTACAGTCAGCCTAGCTCCGCCGGTGTGTGTGTGTGTGTACTTGTGTGTGTGTGTGTGTGTGTGTGTGTGTGTGTGTGTGTGTGTGTGTGTGTGTGTGTGTGTGTGTGTGTGTGTGTGTGTGTGTGTGTGTGTGTGTGTGTGTGTGTGTGTGTGTGTGTGTGTGTGTGTGTGCTGCGTTTATAGAGCCTGTTGGAGGGCGGTTTAGGCTGTTTGGTCTAGCTCATCATCCTGTTGACCAAAAGCCGGTCCACGCTTGTCGTGGGCAGAGAGCCGGCAGGTCTCCCCGTTCTGCTGACTGTGCCGGAATCCCGGAGCGCCACTGATCCTAACGGGATTCACGGCTCACTGAGTCATCCACGACGCATCAAAACACACCGGGGGCGCTTGAGCAAGTGGGTCAGTGGGCGGGGGGGGGGGGGGGGCACTTGTAGCAGAGATGGGATGCCTGTTCTGGGTTTCCCCCCGGTGGGCCGGCAGAATCAATGGCCTCCTGTTGGTGACCCCCTTGGTAGCAAGCCGTTCGTAACCCCTAGCAACCTGAAGAAATGTTAGATGTTTAATCTTGAACGAACGCATATGAGTGTGGTTCGTTTTTTGATAACAAACCCAGGCATTGCTCGTCTCAATGTTTCTGCACACCACTGAACAGAATTGAACCCTGAGCAGGCTTTGAGTGTTACACACAGAGCAACGCCATTGGGAATGCAAAGGGCTATTGTTGCTCCTCGCAGTCCGTGTTGAAGCGTCTCATCTGTGCTTTGTTTGTTTAGTGGTGTTCATCTCTGGCAGCGGCATGTACAAGAAGGTTCCTCCAGAGGGAAATATATTAATGGATGTCTGCAAGTGCATCGGGGTAAGTTATCTCTCATCCCATTAATCGTAGGGGCATGGGGTGAATGTATTCCAGATGTAAAAGGTCTGTGAAAAGCAGGCTGAAAATCATAGAAATTATGCAATGCAATCTGTGTTGTACAATATGCTTTGCTATTTTACATTTGAGGTATTTTAGAACTATATCATAAAAATCTGTGTAATTGAATGAGAAGCACTCGTATATGAGGTCTACTCAACCTTTTGGAGACGTGAAGGAGAGATAACAGATGAATTGTATTAAGGTTTGGGTGGGGGGGGGTCTCAACTTGTTTTACCGATTACCTATTCCAGTCGTAGTAATACATGGGGTTGTTTGAAGGACAATACTGGTCTGGGTGATAAATTTGGCTTAACTATTTCCATGTGCCGTTCCCCCCCTTCTCTGGACACATTCAATGAATGAATATTCTTCCTTTCTTTTCTCTCTTTTTTTTTGCAGTTTGCTATCAAAAATCGCTTCAGAAGCTCCAAGCATGATGTCAAGAGGAGCCATTGGCTGGACTGGGCTGAGGAGAAGTACTCAGTATGTTGAGACACCTTTGCACCTGAAGGAAATAACACATCTCTAGACTGAAGGGCTTCTGTGCACCCCCCTGAGGCCCAGTTCAAAGCTTAGTACATCCGCTATGTTTGGTTTTAGCAGCTTCCTACATGCCGTTTGTGTTGAAAATATGGAGGAAAACACCAGAGCATTACTAGTAGAAACTACTAGTCTCCTAAGTGTGGCTAAGAAGGAAGCCACTAAAACAATACACCCTATACAACCATATAACTTTTTCAAAGTACCTTGAGCTTTAAACTTGATCGGCAACAACTGAAAAAGGACGCAATACGTTGATGGGATTATAGCTGTGAGATTGTTAAAACGATTTGGACGGACATGAAGCGGTTTTATGGGTGGGTGGCAGTGTGACGATCAGGTCGGCCGCTCCCTATATGCAGAGTACGCAGAGAGCGTAGGGCACCAAGTACCTGGGGGGGGGGGGGGGGGGCACCTAAAATTAAGGTTTGTAAAAAAAAAAAAAAAAAAAAAAAAGATTACATTATTGAATAAAAAAATAAATAAATTAGTTATGAAGAGGCCCACTGTTGTTTTTTCTTTATTGTTGTAACCTATCACTCAATTTCGGCAAATTAGATGTTCTTACCTAATATATAAAAAGAGGCTCCCCCCCCGCCCCCTCTGCGTAGGGCACCGAAAAGGCCAGCAGCGGCCCTGGTGACGATGAAGACTTCTTTAACCTGTGAACGTGGACGTGCTTCTGCTTGTCCCAACAGAAGCGACTGATTCAGGAGATCAAGATGGTGCTCAGGGTTCTGACGCTCTACCTTCCCCTGCCCATGTTCTGGGCCCTGTTTGATCAGCAGGTATTCAAAGTGTCCCTTCCCTAAGACTGGCCTAAAGCTGTCCTCAACCATGAACCAGCTGGAAGCGAATGGGCCTATTACATGACCGTCTGTCCTTTACTTTATGTGCCAGGGATCCCGCTGGACTCTACAGGCCACCAGGATGAACATGGCGATGGTAAGGGTTTATTTGAGCGCTATCAGGGTTTAAATCGTATACGGTTTGCTAGAAACGATGATCATGACAATAACTTTATGGAGAGTGATAATCTTTGAGATCAACATTTAGCCCATCCCTTTGTAAGGATGAATTGTAAATTCTTTGTAGTCATATTTTATGGCCCTTGATAAGCATAATGTGTCCTCATCTCTGTGGAGTCAATCGAGTTCACGTTGAATTGTGGCTCCTATTTACTTTTAACATGACTGTTACCCCAACAGGGTGAAGGTTTCACTTTAAAGCCTGACCAAATGCAGGTATGGCTCTGGCAGCTTTCTGCCTCTCTCCACATACATACAATCACACAGGCACGCACGCACACACACACACACACACACAGCCATCCACATCCACACAGAAACACGGACACAAACCTAGCCTACAGACACACACACACACACACACACACACGCACAACTACAGACACACAAACAGACACACACACACACACACACACACACACACACACACACACAACACACACACACACACACACACACACACACACACACACACACACACACACACACACACACACAGATTTTGTTTGCTACCCTCCCTTAGTCCTTGCTCATCTCCAACCCTCCATGCTTTTATGACGGTTCTATGACTTTAATGAGGTACCTTAATGACTTATTGACAGGTATGTTTTCCTCGTTCTCTTGTCCTGTAGATGCTGAACGCTCTGTTGATTCTGATCTTTGTGCCCATCTTTGACTTCATCATATACCCGCTGGTCGGCCTGTGCAGGGTCAACATCACGTGAGTTTATTGTTGGTTTTTAGCCCTTAATTGGTTAATGAGGCAAGTTGGCTTTGGCCTCAGAGGCTACACATTAACCGTGAAGTCAGGTTTTAACAGGGGAAGCATGCACTGAGAGCTGTGTGTGTGTGTGTGTGTGTGTGTGTGTGTGTGTGTGTGTGTGTGTGTGTGTGTGTGTGTGTGTGTGTGTGTGTGTGTGTGTGTGTGTGTGTGTGTGTGTGTGTGTGTGTGTGTTGTGTGTGTGTGTGTTTAGTTGTTCTGTCTATTGCCCTATTTCTTACATTGCTTACTTTCCGAACATTAAAGACAATGAATACAATAAATGTTGTGAATTAAACAACACCCATTACTTCCTCCTAACTTCTCTCCATTGTGTGCAAATTATCAGAATACTGTATATAATTGTCTAGTATGTAAACACACACTCTCTCTCTCTCTCTCTCTCTCTCTCTCTCTCTCTCTCTCTCTCTCTCTCTCTCTCTCTCTCTCTCTCTCTCTCTCTCTCTCTCTCTCTCTCTCTCTCTCTCTCTCTCTCTCTCTCTCTCTCTCTCTCTCTCTCCAGACCCCTCAGGAAGATGGCCTGTGGGATGATCTTTGCGGCGATTGCCTTCGGTCTCGCTGCTCTTGTAGAGATCAATGTGGTGGTTCGTATGCAAAGCTGGACATTCTTAGCCATAGGCTAAGTGTTGGCCAGGTTTCAATAGCAATCAGTTCTATAGCTATCCCCAGCCATGACTTCTGTCAGCTGTCTCTGCCAGAGGTCAGAGACTTCTGTCAGAGCTGATGGTTTTGTTGATGGGTTACCCAACAAAATCTGTCAATGTATTGTATTATATGTTACCGTATATGTATTAAGAGTTTGATTGTTTCTATAATGTAGGTTGAAAATGTCTCGATAAATGTGCACGTTGTGCACACTTGGGTCATAGGAATGGATTTTGTCTTCAACCACTCAGGCCTTTAAACATTTGAATGTTCGCCAGAAGGCATTGGCTGCAGGGTAAAGATGATGTGGTCTGTCTATGACCTAAATTGCTAGCATGCCTTTCATCGGCATAATCTGGACAGATAGCTGGTGTGCTTGCTCTCTGCAACCAATTATAAACAAGCAAACACACACGCACGCACGCACGCACGCACGCACGCACGCACGCACGCACGCACGCACGCACGCACGCACGCACGCACGCACGCACGCACGCACACACACACACACACACACACACACACACACACACACACACACAAACACTTGTTTGTTAGTTACTTACTTGCTAACTTACAAATACTAAAGTGAGGATGCACCCACACACACATATACCCACATACACAAATACGCAAACACTTACTCCCCTGTGTCGTCTCTCTCTGCCACCCTCTGTCTATTCTTCTAGAAATCGGTGGTGGAGCCTGCGGGACCAGGAGAGAGTCTCGTTCAGGTCTATAACCTGATGGAGGGAGATCTCTCTCTATCTCTATCTGTCACCGGCTCTGAACCGTTTAAAACGCCCATCAGTTCATTTCAGGTAAGCAGCTAAGGCTTGATTGTTTTAAAGTGACTTTTTGTGCACTGTTTGTGATTCTGTTCTTTTCTTGCATTCGTCCATCCTTATGTTCTGTGAGTGTATGACCTAACAGACACACACTGCTTCAACAAACCCTCATGAAACTCATCAGCCGACATGGTTTAAACGCTGTGGAGGTGTTCTTAGCCACATACTGCACACGGCCGTTGAGAAAAACACACATTTATATCATATGTTTTCCATTGACATCTGAGGTGACTCAAAACTTTGTAATGGCGGAGGTCCTCTCGTTGGTACGGTTCTAATCCCAGACCGGCTTTTTGTGTTCGTTAGGACCCCCAGGAGTACAAAACGCTTCACCTGGGAGAGCAAAGCACCAACCTGACCATACACGTCCATTCCCTCGGATCGGACAACCACACTGAAATCACGCAGTCGTACGCGGAGCAGCGAGCGTACAGTCTCATCCTGTACCCGGGAGCATCGGGAAGCGGAATGGAGCATGACCTTGTGAGTGTGAACTGAGAGTCCAGCCCATTGAGCTGGATGTTAATGGGTGTCGAGCCTTCAAGAATGAATCAATACTCTCAGAATCATTACCTCATGGGCCGGGTACTTGTTTCTGTTCTGTCCTCGCCTGCTTCTGCTCACTTCCGTGTCGTTGTATTTGTCGTTCCAGGTGGAGGACAATATTGAGAAAGACCCTGGCGGGAATGCCTTTTTGAGGTATTTTATTTATACTGCTTTGATTCTCACAACAGCGATGATGATGACGATGACAAAGTGATCAAAAGATGAAAAGAACACCAAACTTGTGTTACAGGTTCATCAGCACGCTGCCTGAAAACACCAGCGTGTATCTTACGGATGTTCCCATCAACGTCCAGGCTAACTACATCATGTCTCCAATCCAGAACTTAACAAGGAATCGGTTGGTTTTTGACAGAATATGACTAAATTGTGGCAGACGTTTATTTATTTGTCTCACCTGTCATCAACTCTTCCCTGGTAGATACACTCGTGTCTTGTGTGAGGCGCCATCAGGAGAGCCCTACTATCTGGACCTGGGTCTTCTAGACTTTGGTGCCTCATACACCTTCATACTCATAAAGGTATGTGCGCTGTATGACTATACTCTCCAGCCTTACAGCACGATAACATGTGGAGCATCCCATAATACTTGCGGTGCAGTGTGTGGAATTGAGTTGCGGTCTGCGGAACAGATTTCGAGGAACTGGAATAATGTAATTCATAAGTACGTTTTCATTGGTGTATAATCATTTGAAAATATGAATTGCATTTTTTTATACCTTAGAATGAGCCCTTTATATTTAGATAGGGAGCAGGTCCTCTTCTTTTGAGGCTGCCATGTGTACAGAAGCCCAGAGCGAACAAATAGCTCTAGCGAGGAAGGTTTTTCCTGGTCGGCGTAGGGTAGGCCCTGGGGCTTCAGCCCAGGCAAGCCCGTGCATTAAGGCGGCCTTGCTTGTGACTTGCCTACTCAATGCTGTCACACTCGTTTTGGAAGTATCTATTGGCACCTTACAGGCCACCGTAGCATCTCATATCTCGTTGTAAAGGAATGTGATGGGGGTTAGGGTTATGGGGGGTATTCAGTTAGTTATCAATCTGCAACCTCGCTGCTAGATGTCGCTAAACCCTACGCACTGCACCTTTAACTCATTGTCTCCCGAATGTCATTCACTAGGAAGGTGAAGGCATCTCGGCAGCCAAGTTTGAGGACGTGATGGCCAACAATGTTAACATCGCCTGGCAGATTCCCCAGTACGTCCTCATCACCGTCGGGGAAGTCATGTTCTCCATCACCGGCCTGGAGTTCTCCTACTCACAGGTTGGACCCCCCGCATACCTCCCATCAACACCACTTGTACCTGCTTTGATATTTCTTGTGTGTATTAAGGAGTTAAGGGCAAACGAAACAACCTATTGTAGCTGAAAAATCGAAACAGGAAGTCTTAAAAGTGTAGGATAAGATGTAAATATGGACTCAAATTGCCCTCTGTATGTTCATTGTCTTTGGTTCTGGTCGTTGTTGGGGTTGCCAGGTAAAATCAATCCAACCTTCTGGCAACACTCACCTCAGATCTGCAGGGAGCGGAGACAGCGAAAGCGGGAACTGCACTATAGCTCCGCCCCTGAATGAAAAACCAGAAGAGGGCCAGGAGGCTTTCTGTACACAGCTCTAACAGGGTGTTTGGTCTCCTTTAACTCATCCTGTCGGGGAGTTAAATGGGAGCACCAGGGAGGGAGGAACAGGGTTCACTCCGACTTGGCACAAGCCCGGAGGCTTGCCTCCTTAAGGCCCTGACACACAGACACACACAGGGTTCTTTTCCACCAATTGCACATTGTTGAATCGGCCAAATCGGTCCGACTGCCTTTTCTGCTGACGATTGGCCGTCGGAATGGTGTGTCAGGGCCAATAGAGGCACGGTTCACAGAACAATCAACCCCTCTTTTGGAAGTTTGGACAGAATGGCGTAAACAAAAATATTTTCCCCAAGTTGTGTTTGTACGGAGTGGTCAACTCTGCTAGACCATGCCAGCTCACTCGCTAAGCCCCAATGATGTCATTGGGGTCAGGAGACGCTGACTCGACAGCTGAATGAGCTTTCATGAATCCACCACACACCTCAACCCGGCTTATTTGGATGTTTCTACTTCCACCCCAATGACAATGCCGTTTTCTTATGGCATTGTTGAACTGTCCCTTTAACTCAGTGGACCTCAAAATGATTCGTTTTGTAGGTCTCAACATATTACCCTTGTAAACATCTTACCTTGCGAGGCAGCTGTAGTCGTGAGATCTCGATCTTGTGAGAATCCATCTTACCAGGCTTTCAGTTATGCGCTTGTGGTTGACCCACAGTGGTTCGGACCAAGCAGCTTCCTATGTGGAACCACGTGATCTACGTGATAGCTGGTGATGGCCAGTAGCTTCATCCAATCAACTGCCGAGTGTCCTTTGAAAGTGCCTGTCCTTTTCCAAACACTTTCAATGGACGACTTCCAGATGGTTCTGTCAATCAACATATGCCGTCAGGTTATTAACAATTTCCAAGTGAATGCACAAACCAACATATGCCGTCAGATTATTAACAATTTCCAAGTGAATGTACAAACGTGTGTGTTATTATCGTCTGTAAGTATATGCAATTGTTTTAGATATCTATATTAATTCAACCATTCTCCTCCATGGGCCTCAGATGCTTTATCGGACAACCCCAAGTGTGGTCCAGACGCACCAAGTTTGGAGACACTTGCTTTAAAGTGTGTAAATCCAGTTGCTTTACTCTCTCTCTCCCTCACCCGCAGGCTCCGGCCACATGGAAGTACAGTGTTGCAGGCCGGCTGAGGCTGCTCACCGTCGCGCTTCGGCACGTCATCGTGCTGATCGTGGCGGAGGGGGGGGGCTGAACAGGTGGTAAGGCTATGGAACAGTTGGAGCGTTGGAACACCTCTCTTGGGCTAGCATAGGTAATGCTGACCCGATACACACTCACGTTTGACTAAACTGTCCCTGAAATACATTCCACGGGCAAGTCGGTGTCTTTAGACATGATTGCATATTTTGTGACATTCCATGAGAGAGATGGAGGTTAAAAAGTTAACCTTGAGTGGTGAATGGGTTGACGACGTGTTAAACACTGATACTAGGCCTGCCAGAAACAGCCACCTTGTTTTGCTCATTAAAACCCCAACGATCGCCTATTGTTGTGGCTGAACTCTTACCCATACAGCCAGTAAGAGGAGAAGAGATGTGTCAGTAACTACGTGATGCATTAGCGGTTGTCCTCTGCTTGTTTGCAGTGGGCGAAATAGTGTTGTGTTTGTTT